>JARQOC010000007.1:32783800-32903800 GCA_033576535.1 Allobates femoralis | reverse complement strand
AGCCGAGTCTAAGGCAATCCTAGTTTTGTCAGCGTCTCTGACAAAACTAGGATTGATATTTATTTGCATTGGACTCGTTTACTGTGCGAGTAATCACTGGGAAACTCGCAGAGTACCGAGTCCTGCGAGTCCCTTACTACTCGCCGAGTAACGAGTCCTAGCGAGTAGATTCGCCCATCCCTAGCTGTTAGTCTTTGGTGCTGTCATTCAGTTCCTCTCAATCACAACTGTCAACTGGTAACTGTCACTTTCTCTCCATTATGTAGATAGGGCCAAAATTGTCTGGTGATTTGTAACGCGTGGGGTTAATATTTCACCTCAAAACATAGTCTATGATGCTCTCGGGGTCCAAACGTGTGACTGTGCGAAATTCTGTTTGTGTAGTTGCGACGGTGTAGATGCCAATCCCGGACATACACACATACACACATTATTATTATTATTATTATTATTTATTTATATAGCGCCATTAGGTTCCATGGCGCTTTACATGAGGTTGAGGGAGACAAGAACAAGTACACTAAATCTAGGCGATCAGGACGTACAGGTACAGGAGGGGCAGGGACCCTGTCCACGAGGGCTCACAGTCTATGAGGGGTGGGTTAGGATACAGTAGGATGGGGGAATGTCAGGTATGGGGTGTTCGCCTGGGTCTCATGGCAGGTTGTAGGCTTGACGGAACAAGTGAGTCTTCAGGTGACACTTGAAGCTACTCAGGGTAGGAGAGTGTCTGACGTGTTCGGGTAGGGAGTTCCAGAGTAAGGCAGATGCCCGGGAGAAGTCCTGGACTCGGTTGTGCGAAGAGGTGATGAGGGGGGAGCAGAGGAGGAGTTCTTGGGAGGAGCGGAGGTTGCGTGAGGGTAGGTATCGGGAGACCAGGTCGGAGATGTATGGTGGAGCCAGGTTGTGTATGGCTTTGTACGCCATGGTTAGTGTTTTGAATTGGGATCTCTTGGAGATGGGGAGCCAGTGAAGGGCTTGGCAGAGGGGGGAGACAGGGGAGTAGCGGGAGGACATATAGATGAGTCGGGCAGCGGAGTTGAGGATAGACTGGAGAGGTGTGAGGGAGTTAGCCGGGAGGCCATTGAGAAGGAGGTTGCAGTAGTCAAGGCGGGAGATGATAAGAGCATGGATGAGTGTTTTAGCGGTGTCGTGGGTGAGGAAGGAGCGGATCCGTGAGATGTTCTTGAGCTGGAGCCGGAGGGATGTGGTGAGGGCCTCGATGTGGGGTTTGAAGGATAGGGAGGAGTCAAGGATTACCCCGAGGCATTTGGCTTGGGGGACTGGGGAGAGGGGTCAGTCGTTGACGCAGATGGATAGGTTGGGAGGTGGGGTGGAATTTCTTGGGGGGAAGACTATGAATTCAGTTTTGTCCATGTTGAGTTTAAGGAAGCGAGCAGAGAAAAAGGATGAGATGGCGGAAAGGCATTGAGGGATTTTCGAGAGTAGGGAGGTGATGTCGGGGCCGGACAGGTAGATTTGGGTGTCGTCGGAGTAGAGGTGGTACTGGAGGCCATGGGACTCGATGAGTTGCCCTAGGCCGAGAGTGTAAATGGAGAACATTCAGCTTTATATATCACTAGCTGTACTACCCGGCTACGCCCGGGTTAATAAATAACTGCTGTTAGCTATAACAAAATAGAATTTGAATATGTCATATTAATGACCTGTAGGAAAATAGAAGATGAGCTGTGATTGGTTGCTATAGGCAGCCTAATAAATCTCCAGCCAACAGTAAACCCTCCCCCCGGTGGGGCAGTATATATTACCTCACACATACACATAAAAGACAACTCATGCGACTGACATGTGACTTAATTCCCTATATGGCACATGTGTTGCACATTGGCTGTTTTTAATCAGATGTTTATTTTTGGAAATTAAAGATACCAGATGTATGAGGCGAGTTGTGTGAGGCGATTTGTGCACATCTGTGTCTGTCTGTGTGGTGTGTGTGTCCCTGGGGTGTGTGTGTCCCTGGGGTGTGTGTGTCCCAGTGGTGTGCGTGTGTCCTTGTGGGGGGGTCCTTGTGGTGTTTGTCCTTGTGGGGGGGGGGTGTCTCTGTGGTGTGTGTCTATCCCTATGGGGTCTGTGTGTTCCTGTAGGGTGTGTGTGTGTCTCTGTGTCCCTGTGTGGTGTGTATGTCCCTGTGGTGTGTGTGTGTCCCTGTGGGGTGAGTGCATGTGTCCCTATAGGGTGTGTATGTGTGTGTGTCGCTGTGGGTGGTGTGTCTGTGTTGTGTGTGTCTCTGTGTTGTGTGTGTCTCTTTGTGGTGTGTGTGTTTGTGTTTGCGTGGTGAGTATCCAATGTTGGGGCTCCACCTTAGCTGTTACTCTTTGTTGGTATGTGGCGTGTATACATGTCCCTGTGCGTGGTGAATATTCCATGTCAGGGCCACACCTTAGTGACTATATGCTGGTATATGCTGTTAGTCTTTGGCGCTGTCATTAAGCCCCTCTCATTCACACCTGTCAACTGGTAACTGTAACTTTTTCCCCATTATGTAGATAGGGGCAAAATTGTTTGGTGAACTGAAACACGCAGGGTTAACATTTCGCCTCACAACATAGCCTATGACGCTCTCGGGGTCCAGACGTGTGACTGTGAAAAATTTTGTGGCTGTAGTTGCGACGCCAATCTCAGACATACACACATACACACATTCAGCTTTATATATATTATATGCTGCGGGCTGTGTTTCTCCTTCTGTGCCTCCCCCTTGTGTGCTGTGTCTTACCCCTTCCCCTGAAAGGGACGCCCTGTGCACTTTAACTCTCCCCCTGTGTGCTCTGTCTCCCCATCAACTGACAGGGGGAACCATAGAGCTGCTTCTCCCTCCACACTCACAGGAGGAACCTGAAACAATGTGTACATGATTTCACTGTAACCAGCAAATTGCCAGTGAAATTGTCTAGCAATATTCTCTGTGTGGGAAGGTATCTTTACAAGGAAAAGAAGAGAGCGGGAGAGCGCACATAGAGTAGTTACTGGGGGGGACACCAAGAAATTTATCCAAGAATCCACTCACCTTCTCTGGTTGTGTGACCCACAACCAGTTTATATGATTTGGTCGCTGCAGATCCCGCAGGAAATAGATGCACAAGTTTGGGAAATCCGGGAATGTACTGCGCGCTGACCACAGCATTTGATGAGAGAAACCTTTATTTTAACATCACCAACACACACTTAAAACAGGAATTTGGCAATTCCTGTTTTAAGTGTGTGTTGGTGATGTTAAAATAAAGGTTTCTCTCATCAAATCCTGTGGTCAGCGCGGAGTACATTCCTGGATTTCCCAAACTTGTGCATCTATTCCTACTTGTCTTGACTGCTCGGCACCCACTGGCCTACTTACTAACTACTTCCTGTTTTCCCCTTTTGTACCCGGTTCGTCACCTTGACTACGTCCCACCCACTGTGACTGGCCCTACCACCCCTTGCTCGCTTAGAGTCCTGGGCTCCGGGTTGGGTCTTGTGTCCGTGGGTGTGTGTTGTGAAGGTGGTTTGTGTGTAACTTGTCTCCACTTTCCTGGCTGCAGTTCCTACCTGTGGCCACCCTGGTCGCAGGGGCGCCACATTCCCCCGGAATTAAACTGGCATGTCCCCACGCCGTCTGGTATGATTCCCCCTGAAAAACAATTTTTATTTTATAACAACATTAACCAGCACTTTTCTTCCAGTTATGGAGGCATGGGTCTTAATGCATTAATTAACTATGTACAATTCAAAACTCAGGGTTTACACTTTACTCCTGCTGGCTATAAGTGCTAAGGACTCCAGGCGCTCGGGTCACCAGCTTGTGGCCAAGGTGTTGCTCTCCGTGTCGGCATCTTACACCACTTTTCTTTCTTAACCCTTTAGAACATGGGTTACACAACTTTACACTCTCAAGAGTCCTGTGGCATAATGATACCAGCTCTTATGCACACTCAGTTCAGGGCAAAATCTTTAAAGCATTAACATAAAAGGCTAATTACTTTTCTCAAAAAGCATGCAAAGACTTCAAAAAGTGGGCACAAGTGTTTCCAGAACTCCTTCAAAACCACAAGTAGCTGCTTCTGTTCACAGTTCAAAAAGTGCACAAAGTCTCACAGTGCTACCTGGTCATAAAACCAATGGGGAGCACACTAGGTGCTCAACTATTTACAAGGAACGTCTATATCACACGCTGTTCATGATATCATTGTCTTTGCAAACATAAAAGACAAACAGGGGAAAAGGCTATTCATTCATTCAGGATTGGGATGGGATCAATAAGGAACACATCACATTCACACTTACGGTTTTGCTGAAGAAGTCCGGGTTCTTCACTCCTTCTTTTTCTTCCATGGCAAGACCTCTGGGGTTCTCTGTGTTGGGAACATTTCTAACGATTCTAAGGCACTGGTCAGCAAATGACTGTATACGGTCTGTGTTCCCATATCCACCATGGTCGTTGTATTCGTTGTAGTGTCATCTGCGACTGTCTCCTCAGGGCTGTTCTCTACCGGTTGCAGATCTGTGCTGTTCTCAAGGTTGGTCATTGAATCCAGGTGTTATTTTTCTAGAGGCTCGACATCTCTCTGTGATCTAAGAGATAGTCTCTTCACCCTTATGCCGTACGGGCCTCGTTCTCCTTGTACGGTAATATACGACACCCACTCTCCGACTGTAACTACCATGTCTGGGTGTTTTGAAGGGAGATATTCCTCCACATCCCTCCGATTAATGAAAATGTCTCTGTCTGCTACGGGTTCTCGAGCAAAAGCGAATTCCCTTTCCGGTACAATCTTCACAATCTTACCTTTACATCGCGGGGATCGATTTATGGTACTGTCTCGCCGGGCAACGGACTTAGAATACTGCGTATGGACCACCATCTCTCGTCGATGGTGGCCGCAGGTCATCTCCTGCCACACGGAGGTCAGCAGCGACGCAGCCGGGAGATGACCGGCACTAGCCAGTCGTCTCCCGGCTGCTCGCAGCAGAAGTACCCTCACCATCGCTAGTGAGCTTGCGCAGTGTGACACGCAGCAACGACCAGGCCCCAGCTGTTAGGTCGTTAATCATCTCAGAATGGCCTTGATCATTTTTTGATTGCTGGGACCCCGCTGGGCAGCATGCATTGGCATGTTTGACGTGGACAACGACCAACAGCCTCAATACTATCTGACTGTTTGACAGCTCACCAGCGATCACGTAGTGATGCTCCAGCAATCCCTACCAGGTCGTATCGTTGTCGGGATCGCTAGAGCATTGCCAAGTGTGACGGTAACTTACTAATCGCTCATTGCATTATTCTTAAATCTTCATAACTAAACTATATACATATTCTAGAATACCCGATGCGTTAGAATCGGGCCACCATCTAGTCTACTATATAATCGTCTAATTCTGTCTGTCTGTAAGGGAAATCCCGCGTCATTGATTGGTCGCCATGTCTTAAAGGGGCGCTCCCCAACCACATCTTAAAGGGGTGGTCCCCAACCACTTCTTAAAGAGGCGGTCCCCAACCACACCTTAAAGCGGCGGTTCCCAACCACATCTTAAAGGGGAGAACCCCAACCACATCTTAAAGGGGCGGTCCCTAACCACATCTTGAAGGGGCGGTCCCCAACCACATCTTAACCACCTCTCCCAAGCTATGACATTATAGAGATGTCATGAAAGTCGGTGCGTTCCTGACCTATGAAGTCTCTATAACGTCATGGGTTTTTTGTGCTCCTGCAGCTCCAGTGACCGGGTCAGTGACAAGTCACCGGAGCTGCAGGATCGCAAGGACCCATACTTTAGCCCAGGGGGGTGGCTTAGCCCCCCCTGTGGCTAAACTTGCTCTGATTGGCTGGCGG
Organism: Allobates femoralis; assembly: GCA_033576535.1. NCBI lineage: Eukaryota > Metazoa > Chordata > Amphibia > Anura > Aromobatidae > Allobates > Allobates femoralis. The sequence goes on along the minus strand of JARQOC010000007.1, from coordinate 32,897,972 downwards.
TGACAGTCACCTGCCAGCGGGCTGCACCCGCCGGTGCACCCGCCGGTCAGCTTCCTCAGTCCCCTCCTGGTGCAATCACGGAGGGGGCTGATGAAGCCAACACCCCCTCATGCCCCCCCCCCCCCACATCTGTTCCCTGTATTTCCCTCACCTCCTGGCGGGCTGCACCTGCCGGTCAACTTCCTCCCCCTCCTGGTGCGATCACAGAGAGAGCTGAGAAAGCTGACACCCAGCCTCCCCCCGAGCCTCCTCACCTCCCGGTGGGCTGCACCCACTGGTGCACCCGCCGGCCAGCCTCCTCTGCTGCTTCGGTATGGGTCCCTCCTCCTCTCCCAGGCTCCACCTCCTCATCGGTGGATCGTGAGTGAGGTAAGTATGAATGAATGAATGGATGGATGGATGGGTGAGTGGGTGCATGCATGCATGGGTGCATGAGTGGATGGATGGGTGCATGGGTGCATGCATGTGTGGATGGATGCATGCATGGGTGGATGGATATGTGCGTGCATACATGTGTGTGTCCATGGATGGATGTGTGCATGCATGGATGTGTGCATGCATGGATTGATGTGTGCTTGCGTGGATGTGTGCGTGGATTGTGTGCATGGATGGATGTGTGTGTGTGCATGTGTGCGTGCATGGATGGATGTGTATGCATGGATGTGTGCATGGATGGATGTGTGTGTGCGTGGATGTGTGCATGCGTTGATGTGTGCATGTGTGGATGTATGCATGCATAGATGGATGTGTGCATGGATGGATGAGTGCGTGTACATGCATGGATGCGTGCATGTGTGCGTGAATGGATGCATGTTGCATGGATGGATGTGTGCATGCATGGATATTTGCATGCATGGATGTGTGCGTGCATGGATGTGTGCATGGATGGATGTGTGCATGTGTGAATGTGTGAGTGTGTAGATGGATGTGCGTATGAATGGATGTTTGTGTGCGCATGTGTGAATGTATGCATGCGTGGATGGGTGCATGGATGGATGTGTGCGTGCGTGGATGTATGGACGTGTGTGTGCATGTGTTTGTGCGTGCATGAATGTGTGCATGGATGAATGTGTGCATGGATGGATTCGTGCATGGATGGATGTGTGCGTGCATGGATGTGTGGATGCGTGTGTGTGTGGATGTGTGGATGTGTGTGTGCAAGGATGGATGTGTGCGTGGATGGATGTTTGTGCATGCATGGATGTGTGCATGAGTGGATGGGTGCATGGGTGGATGATGGGTGCATGGGTGGATGGATGGGTGCAACAAGGAATTAAGGGTCCTCTTGTTGTAGTCTCTGGGATCATAGTCATTGTGCACTGTATGACAGATCATTGCCATACAGTGCACCATAACTCTGACCCCAGAGACTGTAGGAACAGGACACTTGATCCCTGGCTGCAGTCTCTGGATTGAGCAGAGGCGATCGAGTGTCGTGGGACCTTCGCTGTGGACTACGTCGGAGGCGATCCACCATCGTGGGATCTTCATTGTGGACTACGTTGGAGCTTTATAATAAAGATGGAGTCCGAATTTTGTTTGTGTTTTTTTTCAAATAAAAAGATTTTTCTCTGTGTGGTGTATCTTTTGACTATTTACTAGACATTCCTAATGGCCGGGTCTAACATTGACCCGACATTATGAATCTCGGGCTTAGTGCCAAATGCCAATAAAAAGCTGGCATTAACCCCTTTATTACCCAGTTTGCCACCAGCACCAGGGTAACTGGAAGAGTCTCAGTACAGCGCCAGAAAATGGCGCTTCAATGAATGCGCCATTTTCTGGGACGGCTTCGGGCTGCAATTCACACCATCGGAGGCCCAGAATGCTTGGGCCTCTTCATGCTGAGGATTCCAGCCCCAGATGCCTAGTTGGGGCTTCTTTGTATTTTTGGTTGCCAGCCAGGTACAACGAGGCAGCTGGGGGTTGGTGGCAGTCCATAGCTGCCAAGTTGTACCTGACTAGACTAAAAATATGGCGGAACTTGGCAGCTGGGGGGGTTGGAATCCTCAGCGTGCAGAGACCAAAACGTAAGCCTCCAAATTGCAACCCGCAGCCACCCCAGAAAATAGCGCATTCATTAGAGGCACCATTTTCTGGTGCTGTACCCCAACTCTACCAGTTGCCCTTGTGGCACACGGGTTCTCCATACGCGACATGGTGTCCGCTAACAATTTCAATGGAAAATTAGCTCCAATTGTTAGCGGAAACCATGTTGCGTATGGAGAGCCCCTCCCTGTGTGCCTAAACATTGAAGCTCCCCTACAAGTGCCCCCATTTTGGAAACTAGACACCCCAAAGGAACTTATCTAGATGCATAGTGAGCACTTTAAACCCCCAGGTGCTTCACAAATGTATCCGTAATAAGGAAAAAGTACTTTTATTTCACACATTTTCTTTTTTCATTTTTACTGATCAATTTGTGAAACACCTGGGGGTTCAAAGTGCTCACTATGCATCTAGATACGTTCCTTGGGGGGTCTAGTTTCCAAAATGGGGTCACTTGTGGGGGAGCTCCAATGTTTAAGCACACACTGGCTCTCCAGAAGCGACAAGATGCATTTTATCCTGTTGCCCATGTGAAAATGAAAAAAGTTAGGCTAAAAGAAAATTGTGAAAAAAAAAGTACTTTTTCATTATTACGGATCAATTTGTGAAACATCTGTGGGTTCAAAGTGCTCACCACCCATCTAGATTGCTGTATGTCGCGTATGGAGAGCCCCTATGTGCCTAAACATTGGAGCTCCCCCACAAGTGACCCCATTTTGGAAACTAGATCCCCCAGGGAACTTATCTAAATGGGTGGTGAGCACTTTGAACCCCCAGATGTTTCACAAATTGATCCGTAATAATGAATAAGTACTTTTTTTTCACAATCTTCTTTTAACCTAACTCTTTTCATTTTCACATGGGCAACAGGAAAAAAATGCATCCTAAGATTTGTTGGGCAATTTCTCCTGAGTACACCGATACCTCATATGTGGTCATAAACCACTGTTTGGGCGCATGGCAGGGCTCAGAAGAGAAGGAGCGCCATTTCACTTTTTGAATGGAAAATTAGCTCCAAAAGTCTCTTTTAGCTTTCCTTCCCTTCTGAGCCATGCCATGCGCCCAAACAATAGTTTATGACCACATATGAGGCATCGGTGTACTCAGAAGTACAAATTTTAGGATCCATTTTATCCTGTTGCCCATGGGAAAATGAAAGAATTGAGGCTAAAAGAACATTTTTGTTAGAAAAATTAACATGTCCATTTTTTCCTTCCACGTTGCTTTAGTTCCTGTGAAGCACCTGAAGGGTTAATAATCTTCTTGAATGTAGTTTTAAGTAGCTTGAGGGTTGAGGGGTGCAATTTTTGGAATGGTGTCACGTTTGGGTGTTTTCTGACATGTACACCCCTCAAACGGACTTCAAATGTGATGTGGTCACTAAAAAAATGGTTTTGTAAATTTTGCTGGAGAAATGAAAAATTGCTAATGCTAATGAACTTTGAACCCTTATAACTTCCTACCAAAAAAATTTTTTTTTTCCAAAATTGTGCTGAAAAAGTAGACATGTGGGAAATGTTATTTATTAACTATTTTGTGTCACATAACTCTCTGGTTTAGCAGAATAAAAATTCACAATTTGAAAATTGCGAAATTTTCAAACTTTTTGCCAAATTTTAGATTTAATACTAACATGAAGCCCAATATGTCCTGTAAAAACAGTCTCAGAATCGCTAGGATCAGTTGAAGCATTCCTGAGTTATTACCTCGTAAAGGGACACTGATCAGAACTGACAAAAATGCCAAGGTCTTTAGGATCAAAATAGGCTGGGTCCTGAAGGGGTTAAAGGGGCGGCCGCGACCAATAAGCGATATCGGCGCAGAATTTAAACCTTGCTTCGCTGATTGGTCACGGCCGGCCGTGAATAATTAGCGATATTGGCGCAGGATTTAAATGATAATGTGTATATTTTACCTGGAAAATCCTGTGTATTCATTGCATTATTCTTAAATCTTCATAAATAAACTACATACATATTCTAGAATACCTGATGCGTTAGAATCGGGCCACCATCTAGTTTCTATGTAACTATTTACAGTTAGCAGAAAGTTTTCATCTTATTCTTCCAAATGAGCTGGGCGGACAACATTGCCAGCGGTCTGCAAAACTGGGATCTGAGGGCATCCCAGCATCAATGTGGTGTTATTGCGAGCAGATACGACCACGGACATATTCAAGGTAGCATCCACTGTCACTTGCGTGGCCTGGTGTCTACCACAGATCTAATCTGTCTCTTGAGTCGGCATCTCCCACGGAAAATAGAGGTGAACTTGCCCAACACACGGGTAGTGTGGTCTGATGACATGCAGCTGATGTCTGCACGATGTCCCAGGGCTAGCTTGATTACCCAGCTGACAAACCACCCTTTTTCGACCCACAACACCATGTACTCCACTAAGTAACCCTTCAGGAAGGACATCCTTGTAGGAAACAAGAATGTCTCTTGGGTATCCTCTATACTTGATGAAGCCAAAATCTCGCCTGTTGTTAAAGCAAATGATTGTCCCGGTTTGCTTGGGCAAGTCACGGCCGGCTACCTGACTCTTGGCATCCTCCCTCGTGTCTTCGTCTTGGACTCGGGATCTTGTGTTCTCTGAGACTTTCTCAGGACGAATGGGCACCACTTCAAGGCGCCAAGGAGGAAGGTCCCGAGTGACGCCCTGCATGGTCGCGGCATGATCAATCAGAGCACCTTGGCCGGGTCCCTTGAGCTCTTCCCCCGGGCTGTTAGACGTTTCCACTTGTACAGTCATTATCTCATCCGCCCAGTTACCTGCAGCCTGAACTGCACCCCATCATGGGTGGTAAGCGCGGTTCGGAAGCTCTGTTCTTCCGAAAAGACCTCCGCCACCAGGGCTGCCCCTTGGTTCTGTCCCGCAGCCTAGGGGGAGTTGGGACCTCCATCATGTTGATGTCCGGAAAGGACTCCACTTCGGGACTTCTCATCATTTCTCCCCACTCCTCTATTAACCGATTCCCTAAGTCCATGAATGCAGCAAGAATGGCTATGGATGGGAGCAAAGGCCAAGGGGCGACAGTCTGTTTCCGCAATCTCTCTTCGACAGCAGCGGTGCAGACTCGGTGCATCAACCCAAGCATGTAACCTGCACGGGCATCCGGAGATGGCAGTGTCCATACATAACACAGGGTTGACATCCCTTCGGACGAAGCCCCAGCTATTCTGGCCACCTGGTCAAACAGTGGCCGCCCCTCTCCCGGGGTCATTTCCCCTTCTCCGGCGGTGTTTCCTCATGCCGCCATCGCTCTGCCTCGTGGCTCCCTCAGCTTAGCTCCTTCTCTTCTGTCTTGATGTCTCGCTATCACATGCACATCTGGGGGCGGGGATGTCGAGTCAACTGGTAGGCCTCTTTGGCTCACAGTTAGTAAAGGGGTCGGGTATCGTTTTTCGTGCCGCTGGCCAGCTCATCCCACGATGAGTAGTTGGGACCCTCTCACCGGTTAGCACATGGCATCATGATGCAGCAGCCACCATTACAGAAGTCCTTTAAGCACAGTCTCTTTATACACAGTTCTTTTAGACGCACAGGACCCGGTGTTATCAGGGGTCCGAATCCTGCTCGTGATGCCAAGTGCAATGCCTGTCAGGGCTGTGGGGTACTTGGCAATCGGGCTGGTTGGTTTGGTGGGAGGTCACGGTGCTGGTGACCCAGAACTGTGACCCTAGGTATGAAGAAAAGGGGGGGGCTTATTTACAAGTGAGCAGTTCATGACGCCATCTGTGGTTATTCTGGTCAGGGTGACTAGAGCTGCTGTGAAACCTCTGGGGCTGATGGAGCCTGGATGGTATCACTCCCCACAGGTAGAGAGTTGCCCCTGAGATTGAATTAGAGTTTATAAAGTGGCCGATGATGACGGCGCAGGTGTCAGCAGGGATGACATGCAGAATAATCGGAGGAGACCAGGGTTGTAGTTCTTTACCTTTACTTGGTGATCAATCAAGTCCGCCCAGCTAGTTGCTGTACTCCTCCATGGCACAGCCTAGCCAGCTCTCAGATGATACAGGGCCACTTCACCAAGACATCTTTTGCGAGCCTTTCCTGGCCGTCTCCCCATGCTGGCTCCTCTCCTGTCCTGCATCTTCGTGCGATAGGGTCCCAATCTAGTGGCAGTGGGCCCTGTAAGGTGACTTCAAAATGTCACCTGACCCCATATGGTCACCGTCTTGCGGACTGTCTACGGTTGTGGCTGCTGTCCGTGCAAGCCAGCAGCCTCCGGTTTTACTAGCTTAGCCTTGCAGTACTTTTGCTAGAACAGTGCCAGTCCCCTCTGCGACCTGGTCCCTCCACGCACCTCCCGCCTTTCCCGGTGGAAACGGGGCACCACGGGTGGTTCCCCACAGCTGTGCCACCTAGGACACTTACGTCCTTGTCACTTTTCCATCCGGAACTGGAAGGAGCCTCTCAGCGGCTCCATCCTCCAGGTCCTACTCCTCACCACTCCTCAACTCCTCCACTCCTTAAACTCTCAACTAACTGGACCCCAACTTACTGGCTCCACTTTTTTTGTACCCCTCTACCTAATCTCTCCTCCAGCCTGCAGATGGGGCCGTCCCTCAGTAGGGTTTGCTCAGATCGCCAGACCTGGAGTTGGATGATGTTGGGTGCAAGTGAATGTGTTTTGGCTCGGCAACCCCTCTCACCTGATAGCAGTAACACTACACCTGTAAAGTAGGTGTAATGTAACTGTGGCGACCAGTATGCAGGGGCGCCACATATTTATCACCCATTCCTGGTTTTGGTTTATAAAATCTGATGTAAAAAACTGACCAAAAACTAAACGTGTGAATGCAGCCTAACTTCGATTCTGTCCAGTTTCCTCAGTAAAGTGCTGCGGCATACTCAAATGTCCTATATAATGTATGGTACTGGATGGGGGGCCTGATGCTATTGCATCGGGAGGGCGGTGATATCACGATATGTATGTGGGCTTTGTGGCGCTGGGGGTGGTGGCTGCCTGTAAGCGCACATGCATGCCAGGTATACATATGTGTACTTACTCAGGCGGTGATGCGGCAGCTGTGGGGGATGGCAGCTGCAGTTTCAGGTGGCGGTGGTTTGAGTGGTGGTGGTTGCGGATGGTTGCGGCACCTCTGGCGGTACTGCACAATGTCCCAGTACTGCCAGTGGGCACCATATTTGCACATCCATCATTTGGGTGTGCCAATATGGTGGAGGCACATGATAGCAGGACATCTAGATGGCAAAAGTGACAGTGCAAAAGTGCATTTTCGTTGCTCCCTGTGCACTCTCTCTGCCCCCCTGTGCATTCTCTCGCCCATGCATTCTCTCTGTCCCCCCTGTGCGCTCTCTCTGCCCCCCCTGTGTGCTCTCTGCCCACTCCCCATACTCCAGGCAGCCACCATCTATGGACACCTGGATGCCCAAAGATGATGGCGGCATCAGTAACTTCACCTGCATGTACCCGGCATACGCAGGTGCATTTGCTGAGGCTACCTCCATCTTTGGACACCCAGTTGTCCAAAGATGGTGACGGTCTGAGTAACTGCACCTGCACGTGATGTGCCCCAGGGTCGTGGGGTACTTGGAACCGAGTTGCAATGCTTTTGGGGAGTCACAGGGACCGTGACCCGGCTCCGTGACCATGGGTTCAGCTTCAAAGAGTTTTTGGGAATAGGGTGGTTTAAAGGAAGTATTATTCGTGATGCCACCCGTGATTTGTGGCTATGCTGCTGCAGAGCCTCTGGGGAAGAAGGATGGGCAGCTAGGATGTAGTGGCTCCCCACGGGTGGAGCGGGTCCCCAGGGCAGTGGATGTTGAAAGGGTGTAGGGTGCAGAATGGAGGGTGCAAAGTAACTGACAGACTCACGGTTTGTTGGTTCCTCAAGTCCTTTACTGGTGATACTGGCACAAGGACAGATGATATTGCTGGAAACTGGCAACCTGGGAGTAACTTGGGGTTCTCCTCACCCGGCAAGTTCTGAGGCCTCCCTGCTGCGCTTTCTTGGTGGGTCCCTGCAGCTGTTTAAGCTGAGCTGCAGCCCTTTCTCTCTCTCCTGCAGTGTGCCATATGACAGGCAGCTCGAGTCCTTCTCCAGCCCCACTTCTCTGGTGGCTGCTCCTGGGCTCTTCAAAATGCTTTGCCTCCGGCACTTTGGTGTACATGGGGGATGTGGAATTCCCCACCCTCCGATATTGGCTCTCTGTTTCTTGGCGCTTACTTCTCTGGGGTGAGCTTGACACTGCTCTGCTCCCCAGGCTCTCCTTCACTTCCTCAGACCCTTGCCTATGGGTCACTCAAGCTAGGCTTAGCTAACCTGGGACGAGCTTAGCACTGCTACCGTCCACAGGTCCTCTTCACAGTCCTCCCAAGAACTGAACTGACTAACTCCGCTCCAAACCAGGATTTATAGGGAAGCTACCCTGAACTGAGGCTTTAGAGCTCCCTCTTCAGGCCTGGAGGCAGAAAGGTGTTATGTGCTTAGGTTTTGCCTGGTGTGGATACCCTCTATTGTTCTCAGGTATGACACTACCCCCCGAGGGAGGTAATGACATTGTGGCATCCTGACTCTGGGGTGCCACACACACGCTAGGTACACGCAGGCGCAGTTACTAATTTGGTGGTGTGTGTGGCGGTGATGTCCGGGTTGCGGGCGGCATGTGTGGCCATTGGTTCCTGGCATCAGTTTCAGGTGTCGTCATTTTTCGCAGTCGGTGGTAGTGCTGGTAGTACTGTGCAATGGGCCATTACCACCATCAGGCGCCATACACCCATCTCTTGGGTGTACAAATATCGCTGCCGCCGGTGCGTGATAGGAGGACAACCTGAAGAAATTCAATGACAGATGGGGCAGGGAGATTGTATAATAAGATAAAAGTGCATTGTTCCGAACTGTCCTTTGAAAAAACGTAAATATATTTGATACGGTTTTCTAAGCCCTGCCTGGTTTCCTAAATGTACACATGTGGCTCAATATCATCCGACTGGGTCAGTAAAGACTACTAAGAATTATTCCGAGGGCGGAGATATCACGTTCACGATGGGGGTTTGCTCTGTGGTGCTGGGGGCAACAGCTGTCTCTCCCCCCCCCACCCCCGTGAAGTGTCTTTCTCCACCCCATGCACTCTCCCGTGTGCTCTCTCTCCCCACTGTCAGCTCTAACTCTCTCCCCCCCTGTGTAATGTCTTCTCCCCCCTGTGCTCTCTCCTTTGAGCTGCCTTCCCCCTGTGCACTCTCTTCCCCTTGTGCCATCTTTGCCCCCTTGTTCACTGTCTCTCCCCCCTGTCTGCTGTCTCTGCTCCTCTGTGCACTGTTTCTGCTCCCCTGTGCACTGTCTCTGCCCCCCTATGCACTGTCTCTGCTCCATGTGCACTGTTTGGGGCACTCTGTGCTGTCTGGGGCTGTGTGTGCTGTCTCTGTCCCCTGCACTGGCTCTGCCTCCCTTTGTGCTGTCTGGGGACCACTGCGCTTTCTCTGCCTCCCTGTGCACTGTTGCTGCCCCTCTGTGTGCTGCCTGTGGCCCCCTGCTCTGTCTCTGCCCCTCTGTCTTGTGCCCCTGTGAGCTGTCTAGGGCTCCGTGTGGTCCCTGGGGCTCCATGCGCTGTCTACGGCTCTGTGCATGGTCTCTGCCTGCGTGCTCTCTCTCTGCCTCCATGCACTGTCTGGGTTCTGTGCACTCTTTGGTGCCCCATGCGCTGCCTCTGTCCCCTGCACTGTGTGCCGTCCTGTACACTGTCTTTGGCCATGTGCACTGCCTGGGGCCCGTGCACTGTCTAGGGCCTAATGCACTGTCTCTGCCCCTCTGTGTACTGCCTGGGGCCCCATGTGCTGTTTAGGGGCATGTGTGCTGTCTGGGGCCCCTGTGTGCTGTCTCTGACCCCTCTGGGGTGTTTCAGGTGTTTTCAGGTGGTGTCGCTGGTGGCTATCTGTACTGCTGGTGCTCCCATACCGTCAGTGGCACCATATTTGTTCACCCATCACTTGGTGTGCCATCATGGCTGCCGCTAACGCATGGAATTCTGGGATTCCTAGACATCCAGACGCAGGAAGTGAGGATGCCACAAGGTAATTATTATATTAGATTTCACTATTGGTGAGATATGACTCTTCATGGTCACTATCTAATAGAACTCATGATAAAGTCAGATATCTTATCTTGAGGCACAAGTGCTATCCACTTCAACGTAAAGTAATTGTAAGTTAAATAGTAACACGTTATTTGCTTTTAGATCACTTATTCATTCAAGCACATTCCTTACTGCACTGTTTTGTTTTTAATTTGTGGCTATATAGAAAGAATATTGTACCCTGCCTCCCTACCACATTGGTACTTGCTACAGAAAAATCAAAGAGATATCAATAATAACATATAGTATATACATACAAAGATGTAACAGCTTTCCCGAAATATGATATACTAGATGGTGGCCCGATTCTAATGCATCGGGTATTCTAGAATACGTATGTAGTTTATTTATGGAGATTTAAGAATAATGCAATGAATACACAGGATTTTCCTGGTAAAATATATACATTATCATTAAATGTTATTGCTCGCGCTGTGAGTTGGGGTTAAATTCCGCGGCAATATCGCTGATTGGTCGCGGCCGGGTGGGAGCGACCAATCAGCAAAGCGTGGTTCAAATTCTGCGGCAATTCGCGGCCAGACTACACCTGTTGCTGATAGGTCGCGGCCGGCCGGGCATGACCGATCAGCGTCTTGGATTCATTCAATATATCTGCACGTGTGACACCTCACCTGTGATCAGTAAGGTACCATCACACTTGGCAACGCACCAGCGATCCCGACAACAATACAACCTGTAGGGATCGCTGGAGCATCACTACATGGTCGCTGGTGAGATGTCAAACAGTCAGATCTCACCAGTGATGCAGCAATGATATGGCGGTTGTTGGGACCCTGTCACTCTAGGGCGTAGTATTGAGGTCGTTGGTCATTGTCCCCGTCAAACACACCGATGCATGCTGCCTAGCGGGATTCCAATGATCAAAAAATGGTCCAGGCCATTCTGACACAATCAGCGATCTCACAACCTGGTCGCTGCTGCGTATTACACTGAGTGAGATCGCTAGAGCCGGTTGGGGTACTTCTGCTGCGACTGTGGCACCCTGTACCAGGTAACCACAAGCTTCCTTAGGACACTGAAGGATTTTCCACAGCAGGTAACTCATTTGCACCCAACACCTTCCACCCCAGGCCTGTAGGGGGGGCCCAACTGGTTGCCTTAAGCCATTTCCCCCCATAAATACAGGTCCTGGGGGCGGAGTCAGACACAGTGTGCAGACGCTAGAAAAGCTGCAGGAGCTCAGAGACTAGTGAGCTGAACTGGTACCGGAGGCATGCTAGGCCCCAACCAGTACACACCAGAGACAGTGTGAGGACCCGCAGAGTAGGGATCGAAGGCAAAGGCGAGAAACACTTTACCTGGGGCAGAGGAGCTATCCCAGCTCAACCCATCAGAGTACCGGACACTAGAGCCCAAGTCTGCAGGGGACAAAGGAAATAGACCCAGCAGAGAAACCAGCAACTCGAGGAGGCTTAGCTTCCCGGACACCCGCAGCACCAACAATTGAGAGCCAGGGACCGTGGGGAGATAGACGGCGGTGGCCCATGAGAGAGCCCTCAGTGCAGCAACATGGGTTTGGAGAGAGAAGTAGCGGTCCGGTTAGGTTCTATACCTGCCAGACTCAGAATGGAGGAGCAGAATAAGGAGGCTTTCATCCCAACTCACTGTGGAAGTCTTAAGGTGTTTCCTTCACTCCGGACGGGTGTACCTGCAACCAGTCATCAGTAAAGGTACCAAAAGAATTTATTGTGTGCATGTCCCTCCTTCCACCCATCCTGCACCACACCGACTATGCTCTCCTACTCCAACCCTGTGCAGCAACGACTGTGCTGCCGTACTACACCATCCACTCCTACTTCCAACGGCCTGGGGACTCCGCTCCTCCTCAAGGGAGCCACTCCAACCTGCTGCCGCCCATCACCCTGGAGGCCCAAGCAGCGCTGGTGCCTTCACCGGAATCTACAGGTGGCGTCACGACTGACAACTCCTATCCCTGTAAATACACCTTTTTTATTGTCACCCAAGGGCACAGGCTCAGCCATGGACCACCCATGATATCCCCCGCAACTGACCGCCCGAGACCTTAGTACCCACTCCCTTGTGGCCCCAGACACGAGCAGACGGGAGATGACCGACTAGCAACGGTTATCTCCCGGCTGCGTCACCACTGACCTCCGTGCGTCAGTAGATGACCTGCTAGCGCCGCTGATCTCCCGACAGTAGCGGTGGCGTGCGTGGTTCAAATTCTGCGCCAATATGCGGCAGGACTCCGCCTGAAGCTGATTGGTCACGCCCAGCCGGGCGCTACCAATCAGTGGCGCAGGATTTCCGTTACAGACAGAATTAGATGATTATATAATAGATAATAATACAATAATATAAATATATTGTTACATAGGTTGAAAAAGGCACAAATCCAAAAAGTTCAACCTTTCTCGATCAATTCTACATTATACACAAGACGATGGGGGCTGGCTCTATGGCGCTGGGGGTGGTGGCTATCTCTCCCCTGTGCGCTCGCTCTCTCAACTGTGCGCTCTCTGCCACCAGCTTTCTCTCTCCTTTGAGCTGTCTTCCCCTGGTGCACTATCCCCTCATGTGCTCTCTCCTTTGAGTTGTCTCCTTATGTGCACTGTCTTTCCCCCCTGTCCGTGACACGCCCACTCCAGAGCAATGGGGATACTCAGAACTGGGACGGTTGTTACGGTCCTTTTGCATTTAGGAGATGTCACGGCGGTGACCAGGCTCCGTGGCCCTAGTGGTGTCATTTAATAAAGGGATGCTGGGCTTTGATGATGGGGGAATTGGGAAAGAGGTATTCGTGATGCCACCCACGGTATGTAACCAGTGAGGCCGCCGCTGCTGCAGAACCTCTGGGTACGATGACCAGCAGCTTGGATGGTTTAGCTCTACGCGGGCGGAGTAGAATCCACAGGGCAGTGGGTAGTGAAGTTCATTCTTGGCCGGTGTTCATTCTTGGCCGGTGTTCCTTGGATCATCAGCACCTTGGTGGTTCAGGTGGCCTCTGCAGCCGGTGGGAGCCACAAAGAAAAGTCTCACACACTTCAATTGGAGTTCTGTACCTTTTACTTCAACACTTTAACCAGGCCTCCAGGTGCTTCACTCTGCCATTCCCCAGTCCAGCTGTTTCTTAAGAACCGGGACAGTGTCGTCAAGACCCTTAGGTGTTCCTTTCGCTCTCTCTGCATTCTCTCTAATCTCAGTGGTTCACTCAGCGCCTCTAGCTTGTCTTGCTTCTTTTGTCAGCACCTCCGCACAAAAAGCTTGGGTACCGACAGCCACAGGCATTGGTTGGCACCATTTTGTAGTGCCGCGCCTTAGTACAGCCGCCTTCTCCGAGATATGCTGGGTAGTTGGGCCACAGTTCCCCTTTAGCAGCTTATAGTAAAGCAATTAGCACGGTCTCTTGGGCGCTCAGAACAAAGTCAGGATCCTGATCGGTGGAAAGTCCTTTATTAAGAAAACCTCCGTCACCACGACATGTTTCGACGGTGTAGTGCCGTCTTTCTCAAGTGGAATGGAGGTTGAGTAACAATTAAAACACTATATAGGGCAGCCCAGAGTCCCCTTGGGCAAAAGTTACCTAGGTATACACCCTCATTTTAACCTATTAGTATCTCACTGAGAGGGATACATGTGAACTGATCAAATCCAACTACATATTCACTATACTAAATAAATACAAATAAATAGTTGTACATGTGCCCTATCAAAAACAGCATTACAATAAAAACATTAAATCACCAAATCTATATGTTAAAAAGTATATATATACACACAAATATATTATAAAAATTATTAATATCTCATAAAAAAAAAATGTCTTTCTTTTTTTTTTTTTTCTATTTAAAATCATTAAATTATTATTATTATGCAAGGACGTCCATATTATGCCTAAAATTGATCATCTATATGTATATTAAAAAATAGAATGGAATAGAGAATACATTTAAAACATAGAACATAGATAACCAGATTAATTCCTGGACACTTTTTCTATTGTTAGATTGAGACCCTCTGGATATAGGGTCCCCAATCTAAAGATCCAGTAGCTTTCCTTCTTAATAAGTCTACTCAGTCTCCCCTGTCCACCTTCACTTACTTGATCAATTACGATAAGACTCATCTTACTGGGGTCTCTTTGGTGATATTTGTCGTAGTGTCGGGAGATGCTATGCTGCTGGAACCCAGATCTAATATTTCGTCTATGTTTATTTAACGATTATGGGTAGCCTGTATCGTCCTCCCCACATACTGTAACCCGCAGGGACATTCTAATAAATAGACTATATAAGAAGATTGACAAGTCAATCTATGTCTTATATCAAAAATCTCCTTAGTTGTGTTTGACTTGAATTGTTTGGTTCCATCCTGTATTATGTTACAACACATACACTTCCCAACTTTACATGAGTAGCAACCCCGTTTCTCAACCGGTGGTGAGGTTGGAACTTCTGGATTTTCAAAACTCTTCTTGATGTCGCTAGGAGCTATTAAGTTTTTTAGATTTTTATTTTTCCTAAATACAATTGTAGGTTTATCAGGCATCTTAATTCCTAAGAGAGGGTCTCCTTTTAAAACAAACCAGTACTTTCCCAAAATGGACCGTATCAAAGCACGGGATTGGCAGTAAGTTGTCACAAAGCTCCATTTACTTTTATCATCATTCTGGATTGGTGTTGCTCTCTTTTCTGCCATCTTGCTTAAACAACTATCTTGTGTCATCAACCTGGTCTTAGCAAAGGCATCTTTGAGAATTTTTATGGGATAACCTTTTTCTTTAAACCTAATTTTTAGAGTGGACGACTCTGACAAAAAATCTATATCCCTAGAGCAATTTCTACGGATCCGCCAATACTGTCCGTAAGGTATGTTTTTCAACCAACCAGGTAGATGACCACTGCTGAACTGCAGATAGCTGTTGACATCCACTGTTTTAAAGTGAGTGGCAGTGAAAAGCCTCCCCTCCTCATCAAACTCGACCAAAAGATCTAAATACTGAATTTCTGACTCAGAAAAAGTTGCCGTAAAGGAAATGCCCCACTGGTTATCATTAAGTCTCTCAGTAAAAGCCTGAGCCTCAAAAACGGTTCCCTTCCAAATGATGAACAAATCATCTATATACCGTCTATAGAAAATTACCCCTTTGCTTCCAGGAAGGTCAGACAAAAAGCCTGAGGGAGACTGTGGAATGAGGACGGACTCGATGGCCTCCATGAATATGTTGGCGTAACTGGGTGCGAATTTCGTCCCCATCGCACAGCCTTTCTTCTGTTTATATATTCCCTCATTAAAGGCAAATACATTGTTCTCCAATATGAATTCAATAGAGTTCAATATAAAATCTTTTTGGGGTTCCAATAGACTCTCATCATTATTAAGTGTCCGCTGAATTGCGTCAATTCCATATTTGTGTATGATGTAATTATATAATGCTGTCACATCCAGTGTGACCAAGACACATCCTGTCATTTTAGGAAGGGACCTCAGCTCAGTGATCAGTTGTGATGAATCCTTGAGATAAGAATCTAATTCAGTAACATACCTCTGTAAAAATAAATCGACATAATGTGAGAGATTACAAGTTATTGAGTTGGAACCTGAGACTATTGGGCGGAATGGGGTATTTTTGGGGTCCTTGTGCATTTTCGGAAGGAAGTACATTATCGGCAACCTATATTGAGCTATGTCCAGAAATCTTTTCTCTTTTTTGTTTAGGATCCCTTTGTCATATGCCTCTTTGATCATGTATTTATATTTTATAAAGGTCTCTATACTTGGGTCCCGTCCTAATTTCTCATAGAAATCTGTATCGTCCAATAATTTGTTCCCTTCCTCAATGTACCATGTTTTATCCATGAGAACTATCCCCCCCCCTTTATCCGCATTCTTTATCACCAAATCATAATTTTTCCTCAAGGTTTCAATGGCTAATCTTTCCCCTTTTCTCAAGTTGTCAATTATCTTAGGTTGTACAATTGATCTTAGTTCCTTCAGAACCAATTGCTGGAAAGTTTCTACGTTCTTTATGATGAACCGGATAAAATTTATCATTGTTATTCTTAATGTTAACGTGTGTGAAACCTTCAACTGTATCCTTGTTGATAATATCCTTTTGATATCCTTTACTACTACAATTCCTTTCCTCTATCAGAAAATGTCTCTGGATCGTTAATTTCTGGAAAAAATAATTTAAATCTAAATAAAGTGAGAAAGGGTCAAGTTTAGATGCGGGACAGTAGGATAAACCTCTCCTGAGGAGTGATTTTTCATTTTCTGTAAGAACATGTTTGGAAAGGTTAAAGATTCCCATTTCTTTATCTGTAATCCTATGTATATTATCATCTAATATTAAACAGGAACTACTTTTAATTTCTTCTGTGTGAGTTCTTTCTCTAGGGGTTTTCCCCTTCTTCTAGTTGATCCACTACCTCTTCCCCCTCTTCTGATCTTTTTCTTTTCGGGTGCCGACCTGGGATCAACCTGAAAAAACTGTGTAATCTTAGTATCCCTCAATCCCGTGTTTTTCTCTTTATCTATTGTTATAATTTCATTGTTTGTAAGGTTAGGATCAGCCCCATTAATGAGGGTACTAACTGTAGCTGTCTCATCTAGCATAGGAAAAAGTTCAAGGGTACTATTAATATTTATCTCTTCTCTACTGTCGACTATGGGGGTTGGATTAATAATGTCAGAAAAAACAGTGATAGATTCTGAAGGAGGGCCCTCAATTGGTACTCCCTCATTTGATTCTAAAAAATCTATTTGTGAGTCAATGTGTGTCATTTCATTATGATTATCCTGATTAAAATCAGTCTGTGTGCTGATGCTGTAGTGAATAGTGATTGCTGCTAAATCTATCCCTTCTAATGTGTTTTGTAAACTGGAGACTATATGGAAACAAGACTCCTGCGTGTTCATTATCTTTTGTGTGATATCAAATTGATCTAAATCTATATTAGTTACAACTTCTTTCCCAATTATAGTCCCATCATTAGTCTCTGTATGTGCAGGTTTTTTCTGTGAATCATGTGCATCCAATTTTGGAGTCAGTTCCACTACCTCTCTCAACTCCTTGTTTTTAGTGTTAGTATCTTTAATGTTCCTCATCCCTCCTTTTCCCAATTTATTCCTATGCTTCTCATATTGGGCTCTTTGTTCCTTTGTTTTCAATAAATCATAGGATTTCCCTTTCTTCAGATCTTTCATAGTATTAAGTTCCCCTCTATCTATTAATGTCATTTCTTCAATACTATCCTTCATCACCATATTGTTCCCCCCAGATTTTACTCCAGGTTCTGTTGTGTCCATATGCTCCTCATTAGATGCTGCCCCTAGATCTTTTTTGTCCCTCAAAAACTTCAGTACTTTTCTCTTAATTGTTTCATCCTCCCACTTATTTATTTTAACTCGCAATGCCATATAAAATTCCTTAAAATCTGATGACGGCATATATTGCTCCAAGTTCTTCCTTATTTGTTTCGTCTCTTCTAAGGCTGCCCTAGCTAGTGATCCCCTCTTATCAATCAGCAACTTCATAAAGCCCTGTGAGCAGTTCAAACTATACCTATCCCATTTCTTTGTGAACTCTAGATCATGGGGATAAGAAGTATTTAATGTTAACTTCAGCCCCTTAGGTGTAAGATCCGCCTCGATGTAGTGTTGGAGAAACATCACATCGAGATGATTAATGATCTCCACTTTACTGAGGTCCCTTCCTAAAATGACAGGATGTGTCTTGGTCACACTGGATGTGACAGCATTATATAATAACATCATACACAAATATGGAATTGACGCAATTCAGCGGACACTTAATAATGATGAGAGTCTATTGGCACCCCAAAAAGATTTTATATTGAACTCTATTGAATTCATATTGGAGAACTATGTATTTGCCTTTAATGAGGGAATATATAAACAGAAGAAAGGCTGTGCGATGGGGACAAGATTCACACCCAGTTACGCCAACATATTCATGGGGGCCATCGAGTCTGCCCTCATTGCACAGTCTCCCTCAGGCTTTTTGTCTGACCTTCCTGAAACCAAAGGGGTAATTTTCTATAGACGGTATATAGATGATTTGTTCATCATTTGGGAGGGAACCGTTTTTGAGACTCAGGCTTTTACTGAGAGACTTAATGATAACCAGTGGGGCATTTCCTTTACGGCAACTTTTTCTGAGTCAGAAATTCAGTATTTAGATCTTTTGGTCAAGTTTGATGAGGAAGGGAGGCTTTTCACTGCCACTCACTTTAAAACAGTGGATGTCAACAGCTATCTGCAGTTCAGCAGTGGTCATCTACCTGGTTGGTTGAAAAACATACCTTACGGACAGTATTGGCGGATCCGTAAAAATTGCTCTAGGGATATAGATTTTATGTCAGAGTCGTCCACTCTAAAAATTAGGTTTAAAGAAAAAGGTTATCCCATAAAAATTCTCAAAGATGCCTTTGCTAAGACCAGGTCGATGACACAAGATAGTTGTTTAAGCAAGATGGCAGAAAAGAGAGCAACACCAATCCAGAATGATGATAAAAGTAAATGGAGCTTTGTGACAACTTACTGCCAATCCCGTGCTTTGATACGGTCCATTTTGGGAAAGTACTGGTTTGTTTTAAAAGGAGACCCTCTCTTAGGAATTAAGATGCCTGATAAACCTACAATTGTATTTAGGAAAAATAAAAATCTAAAAAACTTAATAGCTCCTACCGACATCAAGAAGAGTTTTGTAAATCCAGAAGTTGCAACCTCACCACGGGTTGAGAAATGGGGTTGCTACTCATGTAAAGTTGGGAAGTGTATGTGTTGTAACATAATACAGGATGGAACCAAACAATTCAAGTCAAACACAACTAAGGAGATTTTTGATATAAGACATAGATTGACTTGTCAATCTTCTTATATAGTCTATTTATTAGAATGTCCCTGCGGGTTACAGTATGTGGGGAGGACGATACAGGCTACCCATAATCGTTTAAATAAACATAGACAAAATATTAGATCTGGGTTCCAGCAGCATAGCGTCTCCCGACACTACGACAAATATCACCAAAGAGACCCCAGTAAGATGAGTCTTATCGTAATTGATCAAGTAAGTGAAAGTGGACAGGGGAGACTGAGTAGACTTATTAAGAAGGAAAGCTACTGGATCTTTAGATTGGGGACCCTATATCCAGAGGGTCTCAATCTAGCAATAGAAAAAGTGTCCAGGAATTAATCTGGTTATCTATGTTCTAAGTTTTAAATGTATTCTCTATTCCATTCTATTTTTTAATATACATATAGATGATCAATTTTAGGCATAATATGGACGTCCTTGCATAATAATAATAATTTAATGATTTTAAATAGCAAAAAAAGAAAGAAAAAAAATTTTTTTTTTTTTTATGAGATATTAATAATTTTTATAATATATTTGTGTGTATGTATATACTTTTTAACATATAGATTTGGTGATTTAATATTTTATTGTAATGCTGTTTTTGATAGGGCACATGTACAAATATTTATTTGTATTTATTTAGTATAGTGAATATGTAGTTGGATTTGATCAGTTCACATGTATCCCTCTCAGTGAGATACTAATAGGTTAAAATGAGGGTGTATACCTAGGTAACTTTTGCCCAATGGGACTCTAGGCTGCCCTATATAGTGTTTTAATTGTTACTCAACCTCCATTCCACTTGAGAAAGACGGCACTACATCGTCGAAACATGTCGTGGTGACGGAGGTTTTCTTAATAAAGGACTTTCCACCGATCAGGATCCTGGCTTTGTTCTGAGCGCCCAAGAGACCGTGCTAATTGCTTTACTACATTTGTTCTCTCCTGGAGGACAAGGCAGGAGCTGCTCGTCTTTAGCTCCAGGACCTGTATCACTGTGGCAACGGCTATTACTGAAGACACAGGACCTGCCTACGTCAGCGTGCCCGGTCACATGGGACGCGAGGAGGTGGAGCCTGGGCAACACTAGGAAGCGAGCGGGGACGCTGCTGCAGACCGGGCTGGGGCCGCAATCCTTCCTTTTTACATCCACTGCAGATTATTCAGGACAGGGAAACCCTTGTTGCTGCTCACACCCTAACGAGTGTTGTGCATGGACTGCACAACACTAATAGGTTAGTAATTACTCAGCCATTAATTTACTGAGTTTTTGATGATATTGCACCATTGCGCCCCCTTTTCTCTCTTTGTGTCTCCTTTAGCAGCTTATGGCTGCGGTTGAACGGTTCAGGTTTGGATCCCTGTGCCGTATTCAGGGCCGATCCCCTGTTTTGTCCACTAGCCCCTCTGTTCCCCTGCCAGATATGGGCGTGCGTGGGAGGAGTGATCTTAGCCTTTGTCCACACCCCAAGGGCTCCTTCTCCTTTCTTCACCCTTTCATCTTTCCCTCCCGGGGCGGGCGTGACCGTGCTCCAGCCCACTGGAGCTAACACCTCCACAACCTCTCAACTCTCACTACGAGTTCCTACTCCTACGCTATCCTCCTCAGAACTCCTCTACTTTCTCACCCGTATCCCCCTCTCTGAAACTGGGCCCACCCTCCCGGGTCCGCGCACTGTCCCTGCATGGGGTCCTACGTGTGTATTGCGGTGTGGAGTCTCAACTTCATCGTCCCAATCCAGAGAACAGGAGCACTACCCTCCCGCTAATGGAGGATTCCTGTACACCCGGTGGTGGTCAGACCAGTGGGGTGCCACATTCACACTCTCACTCCCTCATGTGTGCTGTCTCTCTCCCTTCTGTGCTGTCTTCTCCCCTCATGTGCTCTTGACTCACCATTGCCGGATGCTCACGTCTCAGGCGATGATTCCCTCGTCACGGTTCCGCGCCTGACGCTGTGGGGCCCGGTGGTCAGATGAAAAGGGGATTTTATAGGATGGCATGATTCTTTTTTGTCGTAACGCCACCTGTGGGAATCCGGCGAACGCACCGGCGCTGCTTGGGCCTCCGGGGGATGTGCGTCAGCTAGATGGGATGCTCCCCACAGGATGAGCAGGAGTCCCAGGGGCCAGAAGCTGCACTCGATGGAATACGGCAGCTCAGTAGTTCTGAGTGTTCAGAGTTAATAACAGTTCTGAAGAAGAGCACGGACACCAGCTTCCTCTGTAACGGGACTTTAATGTAACGGTTGGTGTGGTACAGGGTATACAGTCTTAGGTAACGGACCAGGTGGTCTCAGCGGTGACTGATCTTAGTCCAGAGCTCCAAGGTGTTCCTCCTTTGTCTAACCTTTCTATATTGGTTGCCGGTGTCGCCTTGGTGCGCCAGTTCGAGGTATGGGGAAGACTTCTGAAGGATTCCCTACCGGGTGCTAGTCGGTTGTGCGGGGCCTGTTTCCCTATGGTGGGTATCTCGCTGGCAAGACGGCTAGGTTGCGGCTGCAGTGAGGTGCTCCTAAGAAGCGGTTCCTTCACTCCGGAGTCTGCAGAACAGTGGTAGACGCCTGTTCGCCTCGGTCCCGGTGTCCGGTGGATTGGGCATGGGTATGTTTGAACCCGCTCTGTAGCTGCCCGTGTTCCGGTCTGGGTCACCGCTTAATGGTGCCCAGACGGTAAGTTTGGTTTCAGGGCTGCACGGCACTGTGCAGGTCCCTCCTCCTTCTTCCTCCTTTCCACTTCTACGTTACTAACTTTTTCCCCCACACTACACCTTACACTCCTCCCACCAGGACCTGATTGGCCCTCTACCTCTAAGTGGTGCATGTGGTATATGGAGCTCTGGATTTAACCATGTCATCACTGAGACGGAAGATATTACATCTTCAGTCAGGGATGCAATACCTTCCTGTGACGCACTCGTTGCGGGGTGCCTCACTCTCTCTATTAAGCTGTGTTCCCCCTGTGCGCTCTCCTTCCTGTGTGTAATTGCAACGGCCGCAAGGGCCTAGGGAATACTCGGTAGCCAGGCTGGTGATACCTCAGGGAGGTCACAGTGGCAGTGGCTGAGCTCCGTGACCCTGGCCGTGCAGTAATGGAGGTTATTTACAGGTGATATGAGTCTTTTCGTGACGCCACCTGTGGTATCCGGCCAGGGATGGCCGACGCTGCTTGGATGAGCCCCCGGGGATGGTATTGTGGCAGCTGGGATGGTAACGCTCTCCACAATGGAGCGGAGCCCTGGGATATAATGTGAGAGTCTTTTGGGACAAAGGTAGGTGTAGTTGGGGTGCAGGAGCAGTCAAGGAGGACATGGGAAATAATGGGAAACACAAAGGGGTGCAGTTTCTTTACCTTTACTTGGCAAAATGAGGTGCAGTCCAGGGGCACTGGTTACCAGGTCCAGAAGAGTCTGGTCAGTCTGGAAGCATTTGGGATCAACCTCGCCAGGTGGCTTAGGAGGCCTTCCTGTTGCGCTGTCAGTTTGGGGTCCTGGTAGCCTGTGAGCTATCCTGTGGCCCTCTTCCTGCTTTCTTTCCCATTCTGTAGTGCCATGATACGCAGCTGCATACGATGTGTGTTGGACAGGAGCCCCTCTATGAACTGCTTGATTAGCAGTCTGTCCTCCTGTACGCTGTCAGGGTCAATCTGCTTAATGGCCCACAGTGCCTCCTGAAGGTTGAGGGTATAGGCTCTTATGCTGTCCTGCACCCTTTGTTTGCAGCAGAAAAATATCATTTTTATTTCTGCCGCTGTGTGGGTATCAAAGTTATCCTTCAGTTTTGTCAGAATGTGCTTAACTGTTCTTTTATCAATATCCGACCAGGTCTTTACTTCTCGCTGGGCGGCACCAGTGAGCTGACCTTAGAGGATGCTGACCTTCTGCCCCTCGGACAAGGGGTACACATCAAACAGGCTACGCAGTCTCTCTTTGAACTCACTAAGGGTATGTGACTCCCCAGAGTATTGTAACCAGGCCACTTCTGGGATGTACACAAGGAAAACGACTTTATCTGCTCATGGAGCGCTAAGAAGGATCAATTGCAGGGAGATGGATTAAAAACAGACCTTTATTTGCCCCTTGTGCTGCCACGACGCATTTCAACAGGACACTACTGTCTTTCTCAGGTGGTTGAAATGCATCGTGGCAGCACAAGGGGCCAATAAAGGTCTGTTTTTAATCCATCTCCCTGTAATTGATCATTCTTAGCGCTCCATAAGCCGATAAATTTGTTTTCCTTGTATGATATTACTCCCTTGTGGGAGTTCGGTAGGAGCTGCTCTAGTGGGATCAAAACATCTAACAAGTGAGAAGGACCTGTGGTATCCGGGGCAACCACCTGCTCGATTCTAGGACCTGCGGTGACGTATTTCCGGTAGTCGCGGTCACGTTACACGGAACTCCAGAAGCTTGACACAGAGGAGCTGCAGGATTAACACAGGAGGATGCCGCTGCCCGGGCACCACATCCAGAGGGCATAGCACCCACAGGAGGCTCTATCCAGGGTTATGCGAGGGCGCACAACCCTAAGAGGTGAGCGGCCTACTGGACTTCCTTAATTTACAGTCTTAGGAGGTTCTTTCACAGGGAGCGCTCATTATCTCTCTTCAGTCTACTCCTGGGATGTACGGCATGGACAGGGGCATTATCGGGGCCATGGTAGCCCCGCTGCTGTAGCTTCACCTAGGCTGGGCATTTTCCTCCCCCCCTAGTTAACCCTAGCCAGGTTGTGAGTCTCTGTTTTGGGTATCGCTACCTGAGATTATTCACTTTACAGCCCCGCCACTGGATTAACAGGCAGGATCAATTATGCACACAGGGGTTCCAGGCCGGGGCCTCCTGTTTCCCGTCGGATGATTTCAGAGTGCAGGGTAGAGTTTCCGTTCGCACTCTTTCTTCAGCTCCGCACACGATAACACACCCTGTCTTCTCCTAATGTAGCGGCATCGGGGGGTGAGCTTTCAGAAGCTCCACTCTCCAGAGCTCGTTCACCTACATCTTCTCCTGTCCCTCTCCTCAGACGAACTCTCTAACCCCTCCTCTGCGCCAGAAACAGGACAGCTCCCCTGAAATAGGGTGTAGAGCTCCCCCTTCAGACCTGGAGTCAGGTTTTGTGTGTGCATGCTGTGGTTTACCTGACGTGGGAATCTCCTCCTGCTTCCAAGCATGACATCACCCCTGGTGAAGGAGGCAATGTCACTGTGGCAACTGGACCACTGGGGTGCCACATAGTGTATATAAATAAATGTATGTTTATTTAGAAAGCAGTTAGTGTTTATTATTATTAATAGTGTTTAATTTCCTGGTAAAAAATGAGTAGGGTTTAGCTGTATATTCTATTGCCAGAGCAGGTAAACCAAGCAGCAACTGGCTGCCAGCCCTCGCTGCCTGGAATTACCTTCACTGGCAATGAAAAATACAGGGGAGCACTGTTTTTTTTTTATTATTTAAATAAATAATCAGAAAAAATTGGCATGGGCTCCGCCATATTTCCTATTGACAGCCAAGGTAACTCAGGCAGCTAGGGGCTGTGTAATTCTCAGCGTGGTAAGGCCCAAGAGTTCTTGGCCCCCCATGTTGAAAATTGTAGTCAGCACCTGCCCCATAATTACCCTGCTCTTCCAGCTGCTATGTAGCGGTGGTAGACTGGGTAATAAAGGGGTTGATGTCAGCTTTCTTTGGCAGCTGACATCAATCCATGTTGCTAATGTCAGCCTTCAGTATGACAGCCAGCCATTAGCAATATTTTCCGTAAAGAGCAAAAAGAAAACAACACAGTGAAAAATTTTTATTACACACAAAATAGACAGAGATACCTCATTATCCACTTTATTAGCTCCCACCAAGTTTCCCTCTGATGTAATTGTGTAATTACTGTAATTTTGCAGTGGGGTGGTGTGATGAGTCATGCTGCCTCCTACTTTGTATACCAGAGTGGCGGGGACACACACACATACACATATACACACTCATAAGGGCTGCGAGCTGCAGACTGCTGGCGGGGGGAACCAGGCTGCGGGCTGTGGACTGCTTGTGGTGGGTAGACCAGGATGTGGGTAGCGGATGGGGAGGAGCATGCACTAGGGATGTTGGGGGGCAAAGGTGGGTGTAGCTGGGGAGTCGGATGGCAGAGGTGGGTGCTGCAGGGGTGTCAGCCGGGTGTGCGGTGGCAGAGTATTGGGAGACATATTGCTTGGGTGTCCCAATATGGCATTCAACCTACTTCCGGTTGGCAAAGGTGTATTGTGGGATTCGGACACATTCAGACGGAAGTGGATGACAAATGCCACTAGCTGATTATGTAAGTAGATTTTTTGTTAAATAATCCAATTTGTTGTGAGAAAAAAATACAGAATTTTTTAAATGATGCTGTACTTTCTTCCATTGCTACATTTTTGGTAGAGTATTTATTATCTCACCACAAGGGGCGTAACTACAACAGGTGCAGGGGTTGCAATCGCTCCCGGGCCCTGTAGCCTAGGAGGCCCCAAAAGTCCTTTTGCACTATAGAAAAAGGCTAATCCTATTAAAGATTTGCAATAATTGGGGGACCCGTTAGAGCTTTTGCATCGGGGCCCATGAAATTGAAGTTATGCCACTGCTCACCACCTAACTGTAAAAAATCCAGTGTGATGGCAAGAAAGGAGAGAGGGCAGTTTAGTATGGGACAGTGCGGAAACTATAGTTCATAAACGACAAGGATGTTATGGCATGTATAGTTCATAAAGCGATGGTGTGGTGGATATAATTCATAAGGGGTTACAATGTGGTAGGTATAGTACATATCTGGTCAGAGTGGTTGGAATAGTTCATAAGGGAGGACAATGTGGCAGTTAAAGGTACCTGAATCAATAGGTGCATTTAAATTGGCAAATTAGCACCAAACGTTTTTTTTTTATTTCATCACTGTAGTTGTGCTTTATATCCAAGTCCCCTGATCCCTGTCTAATGATCATCTATTGCTGCTGTGGTGGTCACAAGGGCAAGGTTACTCAGTGGCTGGGCCAAAGTTCAGTTCACGGTAGCCATTCTCAGCAGCTTGTGGTCCTATCTAGACATACCAAGGGGTAGTGATAGGGATAAAGTTTGATTTGTGACACCAGTTGGGATAATCAGCCTGATGTGGCTGACACTGCAGATGATCCCTGGGGTTAAGTGATATAGCAGCATAGATAGAAAGCCCTTCCCAACTAGGGCTGGCCCCAGTAAGATGATGAGGGTAGTGATGCAGTTTGATAATAGAATGATACAGTCTTTAGCTTTACCTTTTACTGAAGCTTATGCAGGTTCAGAATACAGGAATACATAATTCCCCAGGCAACAGCCTGGCCGGTCTGATGTTAGTTTCATTTCTCTGCTCAGTGGTTATGTGGGTTTCCTGCCATATAAAATCCCTATCCTATGACACAAGCGTCTTGAAGCATGAAACTTTCAATATCTGGAGCCATTTGCAAAATAAGAGGGATCCAAAATTCCAGTTGAGTGGTGTAAGAAGCTTGTTGACGGTTATAGGAAGCGATTGATTGCAATTATTTTTTCCAAATGGTCTAGGGGTGTAAATAGAGTCTGATTGGCCCCAGTCCAAAATTTGGGCCTGCCCCCTCCCCCCCTTCCCACATACACACACATGCTAGTCAGATGTATGGGCCATTGTAGTACTCTAAATCCTATTAAGGTTTGTGAATTACCCCCTCTCACCTTCATTATGAATTAATGTTTCCCACCTGTTTTGTTTGTCACCATCCTGGTATACATGTCATCACCCTCATATATATATGATCCCCATCCTGATATATTTGATCCCCATCCAAATATAAAATTCCCCCGTCAAGGTATATATGGTCCTCATCCTGGGCCCATCCTGGTATACTGTGGCATCCCAGAGTCATAGTGGCACAGTGTCACCATTGTTAGGTGTCACCAGAGAGCAGTAAGGTGTATTCCACTCAGGCAACACGCAAACAACACCAACACTTCCCAGACAGGAGGGGGAGACCAAGCCCGGGTTCAGGGTGAGCTCCCCTATATATTCTGGTCTGAGGAGCAACAAGAGCAGTTCAGCTCCTGGGAGGGCTGTGAAGAGTGCAGTTCCTAGAATGCCTGTGAACCAGACCTGGGTGTAAATGAGCTGTGCCAGGCTCATCCCAAGGTCCACTGCTGAACACCAGGCCTAAGGCTAGGGTCTGAGGAAAGAGGAGAGAATGAAACCTACCGGGAGGCTGCACCACCCTGTGCTTCCCCTCCGCGAGAGGAACAACGCAAGAACGGACACCGGAGTCCGAGACTGTGCAGGTTCATACACACCGACAGTCAACACCAGAGAGTGGGGGTCTCCAGATTCTCCGGCTACATGGTACCAGGGACACAGCAATGTATAGAATCCAGTAACACTGACTTCCCATGGTGTGGTAGAGAAGTGAAGGACTCAAGTTGCCTGTTATACTGGTAGATGCAGACAGAGACAGGACCGGCAGCCTAGCTTAAGCAACTGCATGGGCCGCAACACAAGCGCAGTGAGGAAGCCAATACGACCCGGCCGGGTGAGAATTACCTCAAACTGCTTTCCAGACTCCGTGGACAGTTTATATCATCTGCCTTAACTCTAGTAAAGGGACTAAGAAAATGCATATTAGTGAGTCTGCCTGTTGATTGTGCCTGTTGCCCTGTGCTCTATAACGGAACCTTATACCTGCAGAGCCACCGACTACCAGCACCGTGGAGAGCTACTTTGCTACAGCAAAGTAAGTGTCTGTGTGAATCACAATCCCTCACAAAGCCCCATCCAATACTACCACTCCTGCCCTGGGGACCCTCAGCCCTACCCGAGGAGGGCTTACGATCCACACTGCCCCAAGTCACCGTCCTCAGCAGAAATATGGCAGCAGTAATCTGTTAACCACATACTCTGGGTGGCGTCACGTCAAATCCCTTGTAAATAACCCCTTTTTGGACTGATCCCAGGCCACGGGACTAGGTCATGACTACCGTGATACCCCCAGAGAGACAGCACCGGTCCGGTTCCAAGTACCCCATAGCCTGGGGGTGCATCAATACTGTATATGTCATTATCCTGGTATATATGATCCTCATCCTTGTATCCTGGTATATAGGTCTCCTCTTCTGGTATATATGTCGTTACACACAGAGTGATCTATTTCAAATGTTTATTTATGTTTATGTTGATGATTATGGGTTATGTCGAGCCCCAGGCCCAGGGGTACTCAGGTATCAGGCTCAGAGGGGTTCACGGGGATGTCACGGGTGGCGGTGCCTGAGCCCGTGGCCTGGGTGACATTTCAAAGAGGGGATATGTACAAGGGATAAGAGTTTGTTGTCTCGTGACGCCAACCTGTAGTACCTGGTGATGGGTAGCCAGCACCGCCACAGTCCTCCGGAGGGAGATGGTATTGCGGCAAGGCAAAGCTCCCTACAGGTGGAGCTGGGCCTCCGGGGCAGCGTAGAGTATAGGGGCAGCTTGGAGCGGGATTTGAGACCAGGGTGAGAAGCAGTGGGGCAGTCTACATGGAGGCTGGGAACAGAGAGTAATAACGCACACATGCTGAAGAAAGTCTCTCTTACCTTTTTACTTATGGTATCCACAGGGAAAGATGTGCAGAGCACTGTCGGGTGACCAGGTGGACAGTGAGTCTCCTCAGTAAGTGGGTATAAGGCCTCCTCAGGTTCCCTGCTGTCGCTGAAGCCCTGTCTGTATATAACATGACTGGCCTCCTCACTTTCTCTGGTCCTCTCTCCTCCTGTGCCGTCCATGGGTTACCCTCTCTGATCACTGCTGTGTTATTCCACACTACGGTGTCTGGCTCCCTTTTGCTGGGTACACAGGGGGACCGGGTGACTAACGTCTCCACGGTGTGCCGGGGTTCTATGCAGTCCTAGAGTGTCCCTGCAGGTTTGGATCCCCGAAGTCCGGTAGGTCTTGGGCAAAACTTCCACTAGTGTCTCTGCTCCCTTGGTTAAGCTCTGTGCCTTCAGTCCCCACTCCTAGGCTTGGCTGAATGTTGAAGGGCCACTCAGGGTCACTGGTTCGGGCCTAACCGTGGCAAAGAGCACCAGGACGTCTTCGCAGCTCTCTCAGTGTCTGCACACTCTCACTAACTCCTCCCCCAGCAGCAGTATTTATAGGGGATCTGACCTAAAGTCAGTGAGTCTAGCTCCCCCTACTGTGCCGGGGTGGAAGGTGTTGCATGTAGTAGGTACCTGCTGTGTAAACCCAGCTGTGCAGTAGGGAAGGCTGTTGCTACCTGCGTGAGCAGGGCGCCACATTTACAGCCAATGAAAACCCAAAGGTCAGCATCTCAGAAAATTAAAGTAGGGCGGATGAAGGGTCTGAGAGATAAAAATATTACCTAAATAGGTATCAGAGGTTTCATCTTGTGTGGTTTTGAGCGTCACAACCACTATAAAACCATAATATGGCACGCTGCAGTCCGAAGCGTGGTGCTTATAGAGTAGGGAGGATGAAGGATTAAAAACCACGCAGCCATATTCCATGAAACATCAAAGGGTGAATATAATATTTATTTATTAAACAAATTACAAGTGCCAGGCACTACACACTATAACATATAATAATGACCTACTCCTGGCCCCTTATTCTGATCCCTTCAAAGACAGCTGGGAAAACTGCGATGCATGTCAAAGTTCATTAGTAATCCATAGTAAAAGAAGAAAGCAGCACTCACCAGATCTTCCTTGTGTAGACTTTATTAGGGGTGAGGCTTACAGCAGTGCAAGGAGTGGGAGAAAGACAGACCACGGCTTACCGTTTTGTGCGGTGTGCACTTTCACGGGTCCTGTATACACTGCTGTAACCCTCACCCCTAATAAAGTCTGCACACGGAAGATCTGGTGAGTGCTGCTTTCTTCTTTTACTAATATTGATTTAGTAGTCAACAATTTCTTGGCTTCCTGGCCCCTTCCTCAGGACAAATCAATGTCATAATGCCTTGTTTCAGGGAGTCCTGAAACACCTTGACTAATAATTCAATATTATATTCACTCTTTGCTGTTTTTGATGTCTTGACTAATAAATCAATATTATATTCATTCTTTAATGTCTTGGGGAATACGGCAGTGCGGTTTTTAACCCTTCATCCTCCCTACTTTAATTTTCTGAGAAAATTAACTTTGGGTTTTCATTGGCTGTAAGCCATAATCATCAACAAGAGAGGAGAGAAAAGCTGCTTGCAGAGAAAGGGTGATCACCAATTGAATTAAGTTTGAGTAATTTTATTTAGCAAAATAAGCATATATGTAGACAAACAAATTTTTAAAAACAATTAAAAAGGCTTTTCATAGAAAGATTCCCCGTTATGCAGTATTACAGTGAGGCAGTCGACAGGGTATGGGGTACTCGGGTAACGGGGCTG
The DNA here is from genome assembly GCA_033576535.1 of Allobates femoralis. NCBI lineage: Eukaryota > Metazoa > Chordata > Amphibia > Anura > Aromobatidae > Allobates > Allobates femoralis. The sequence continues at coordinate 32,867,567 of JARQOC010000007.1, read as the reverse complement.
ATGGCGGCTTGGATGGGGATCACGGCTGGTCAATCCCCGTTTCGGGCCCTGGACCCTCAATGGCGTGGAACGGTGGGGGAATAAGGGGATTGTTAACGTGAAGCCACCTATGGTACCTGGTAATGGGTATACCAGCGCTGCAGCTGGCCGCTGAGGTGATAGTGGGTGCAGCAGAGTGTGGTACAGCTCCCCACAGGTGGAACTTTACCTTAGGGCAGCGGGGATGGATGAGGGGAGTAGTAGTTAAGTCTTCGCTGACACAGCGGTGAATTGCAGCACTTAGACAGGCACACAGACAAACAGGGATTGCTGTTTCGGTACCTTTTACTGATGACAGGGTAACAAGTACAGTCCAGAGTATTAACTAGGCCCCTGGTGCAACTTGGGACTTCCACCTTAGAAAGTTATGAGGCCTCCTCTGTCTTTGTACTCTATGATGTGAGGTAAGTCCTGCCTGAGCCTGAACCCACCGCTTCTTCTCCCTCTCTGAGCTTTGTCATAAACTGGCAATTAGGTCCTTCTGCGGGGTCCCTGGTCCTATCATTGGTCAGTTTAGCGTCTCTTACTTTGTTCTCCTCAGGGCTGAACTCCTCCTGAATCTTCTGGGCTTTTGCTGTGGCACTAAATGCTGGCAGCGTCGGACTCCGGTGTCCGGGTGTACTAAAGGGCTGTAGTAACTGGTTCCCTTTTCTGAGTTCCCTTCTTTCTCCACTTGCCTCCGACCCCTTCAATAGGGTGCGCACAGCGGTCAGTGGTCCCTGGTCCTGGGCCTGGATCCATCCCAGTGGCCAGCTCCTCCGTCTCCTCTCTCTTCCCTCTCACTGCAGACTCTAGACTGACTTCTGGGACTGAATAACTCCTCCCCTCAGGCCTGGATGTTCTTAAAGGGGAACTGACGTAAGGCAGCCAGTAGAGCTCTCCCTTCAGGTCTGGGGTGGACGGTGGTGTGTGCTGTGCGGACCAAGTTGTAATTCCCTCCTTGCACCGGTGGATTCTGTGGCAATCCCCCGCAGGGGTGCCACACTCCCCCCTAATTAAATACAGTCCTCCGGGACTGAAACATTTTTCATAATCATAACATAACTATTTAAATTTGATAATTGTACAGAGTCTTAAAAATGAAAAATGTATAAAAACCAGGGATAAATAAGAAAACAGGTAACCAGTCTATACAGAGCTGGTCCATCCACTGTAGGCTGCGAAAAAGGGGACTTAAACAGGAGTTTGCCACTACCATTCCTGTGGCTATGGTCCATTTTTGAAAATAGGAAAAGGAGAAACATTCAAAAGTTCAACAGGTTAAGTCTCTTAAAGTTCAAAAACATAACTATAAACAATACGGGTGTCTCTGCTTAGGAGGCCTGGCTTCACTTATACCACCCCCAGGTACTTTCTTTCCCTAACTTGATGTGCATGGGGGCTAATCCAGTTCCTCCACCCTTTAGTACACAGTACACTAGCATTAACGACATATTTACATTCTGAACATATTTACATTTTCCCACATGTTATGACTTACTCTCTGTACCTGAGTGGTGGGTGTCCTAGATTGACACGTGTTGACCTGCGCATTTCTGGTGTAGGGTCTGTGAGAGTGGGTCTATGTGTAACTGGTAAACTGGGTAGCAGTCTGCTACTACCTGATCTCACAGTAGGAATGGCAGGTACATTGATAGCAGGATTCTCCGGTTTCGGTACAACGGGTAGTTCTTGTACTCTTGACACTTCTACTACTGGTGGAAACATTAAAGTTGGAATTAGGTATGTACCTTCTATTTGAGGCCAATCTGCTTGTAACTCTCCAAAGAGTGTCTGGACTGTCTTTGGCTTCTCTTGCTCTACTAGCTTTGGACAAGGTACATTCTCTTCTGGTTGAAAATGTTGAGGGCACTTCTTCAAATGATCTTTGGACACTGTTGCAGTTGTTTCACCATTGTCCTTGCTGATTAAACAGGTTTTCTGGTTATCAAAACTGGATGGTAACACAGTGTATGGTTCTTTTTCCCATTGATCATCTAGTTTGTGCAGTCTTCTTTTTCTTTTCAAAACCAATTCACCTGGTGTTAAGGGCGTTCGTTGCGCACTTTTGTTGAAGTTGGTTTCTTGTCTTCCTCTAGATTTTTCCAGACTTCTCTCAACACATTCTTGGATTTTCTGGTATTGTTCTTTCCTACGAGTGTCCCAATCTGCATCTGTAGTATCTTCTTCAGGAACTACTATGCCTATTTGAAAATCTACTGGCAATTTTCCTGGTCTTGCTCTCATGAGGTATGCAGGGGTACAATTTGTTGAACTTACTGGGACGTTGTTGTAGATGTCAACTAGATCTGGTAATTTCTCTGGCCATTGGTTTTGTTATTCTAAAGGCAGAGTTTTCAGCATTTCAATTACCACGTGATTCATCTTTTCACACATTCAATTAGTTTGAGGATGGTAAGACGTGGTGCGTATTTTCCTGCATCCGTATAAGCGACAGAACTCTTGAAATATTTCAGCCTCAAAGGCAGGTCCTTGGTCTGTCAATACCTGGTCTGGATAACCATGGGGTCTGCAGAAATAAGCTTGAAATGTTCTTGCTGCTGTCTCAGCTGTTAAGTCCTTTACTGGAGCTACCACAAGGAATCTGGAATAGTGGTCTACCATGGTAAGAGCATAGGTGTAGCCTGATTTGCTGGGTGCGAGTTTGACATGATCTAAGGCTACCAGTTCTAATGGTTGTTTGGTGATGATAGGCTTGAGTGGTGCTTTCTGGCTGTTACGGTCTCTTCTTCTTAATGAGCATGGTCCACAGTTTTTACACTATCTCTCTATGGAAGACCTCATGCAGATCCAATAGAATCTTTCACGTAACAGTATTTCCAGTTTTCTCCATCCAAAGTGTCCCGATCCATTGTGGTACGCTTCCAATACCATTTGAACATCTCTCTTTGGAACCACAACTTGCCATACCATTTCATGTGTTCTTGGGTTGATGTACTGTCTGCACAGTTGACCTTGATAGATGAATAATCTGCTGCTTTCTTTCCACAGGTGTTGGGCCTCTAGTGGAGCATTCTTTTCAAGTTTGGAATCCGGTTGGGTTATCAACTTCTTTACAAGGCTCACTGCCGGATCACTGTCTTGAGTCTCCTTCCATCCATAGTGAGGCAATGTGTTTAGTTCAACAGTCTGACTGTTCTGGTAGATGCGATCTTCAGCGATTTCCATTTTCTACTTTTATGGAAAGCTGGGAGTTCTATTTCCGCTAAGTCATCCTCTTCTTCTTCAATTCCTTGTAGATGTACTTGAGGGTTTCTAGTGAGGGCATCAGCATTTGCATTTTTGCGGCCTGCTCGGTATTTGATAGTAAAGTTATAGTTCGATAGTCGAGCCATCCAGCGTTGCTCCAGTGCACCAAGCTTCGCGGTATCCAGGTATGTTAACAGGTTATTATCCGTGAAGACGGTAAACTTCGAAGCTGTGAGGTAATGCTTGAATATTTCTGTTATAGCCCAGACCAAGGCCAGGAACTCCAACTTAACCACTTCAGGACCCAGCCTATTTTGACCCTAAGGACCTTGTCATTTTTTGCAATTCTGACCAGTGTTTGGGCACACCATGTCGCGTTCGGAGAGCCCCTGTGCGCCTAAACATTGGAGCTCCCCACAAGTGACCCCATTTTGGAAACTAGACCCCCAAGGAACGTATCTAGATGTATAGTGAGCACTTTGAATTCCCAGGTGCTTCACAAATTGATACGTAAAAATGAAAAAGTCCTTTTTTTCCACAAAATGTTTTTTTTTTTCATTAATTTGTGAAGCACCTGGGGGTTTAATATGCTCACTACTCATCTAGATAAGTTCACTGGTGGGTCTAGTTTCCAAAATGGGGTCACTTGTAGGGGAGCTCCAATGTTTAAGCACATAGTAGCTCACCAAACGCGACATGGTGTCAACTAACAATTTGAGCTGATTTCCATTCAAATTGTTAGCCGACACCATGTCGTGTTTGGAGAGCCCCTGTGTGCCTAAACATTTGAGCTCCCCCACAAGTGACCCCATTTTGAAAACTAGACCCTCAAGGGAACTTATCTAGATGGGTGGTGAGCATTTTGAACGCCCCAGTGCTTCACAAATTAATCTGTAAAAATTAAAAAAGAAACTTTTTGGGGAAATAAAAGTACTTTTTCATTTTTACGGATGAATTTGTGAAGCATCTGGGGGTTCAAAATGCTCACCACCCATCTAGATAAGTTCCTTGGGGGCTCTAGTTTCCAAAATGGGGTCACTTGTAGAGGAGCTGCAATGTTTAGGCACACAGGGGCTCTCCAAACGCGACATGGTGTCCGCTAACAATTGTAATTGTTAGCGGACACCATGTTGCGTATGGAGAGCCGCTGTGTGACTAAACATTAGAGCTCCCCCACAAGTGACCCCATTTTGGAAACTAGACCCCCCAAGGAATGTATCTAGATGCATAGTGAGCATTTTGAACCCCCAGGTGCTTCACAAATTCATCCGTAATAATGAAAAAGTACTTTTTTTCCACAAAATGTTTTTTTTTTTCATTAATTTGTGAAGCACCTGGGGGTTCAATATGCTCACTACCCATTTAGATAAGTTCCCTGGGGGGTCTAGTTTCCAAAATGGGGTCACTTGTGAGAGAACTTCAATGTTTAGGCACACAGGGGCTTTCCATACGCGACATGGTGTCCGTTAATAATTGGAGCTAATTTTCCATTCAACTTGTTAGCGGACACCATGTCTCGTATGGAGTGCTCCTGTGTGCCACCAACACAAAGGCAACTGGAAGAGTTGGGGTACAGCACCAGAAAATGGCGCCTCCAATGTGCTATTTTCTGGGGTGGCTGTGGGTTGCAATTTGCAGCGTGGGGGGGCCACAACATTTGGTCTCTCCACAATGCGGATTGCAGCCCCCCAACTGCCAAGTTGTACCTGGCTGCCAACCAAAAATAAGGCAAAGCTCCTTGCCATTTTATTCGTGGAAGTAATAAAAAAAAAAAAATGATGTGGGGCTTCGCCATATTTTTGGTCCAGTCAGGTACAACTTAGCAGCTATGGACTGCCCGCAACCCCCAGCTGCCTCGTTGTACCTGGCTGGCAACCATAAATACAGCGAGGCCCATTTTTTTTTTTCTAGGACTAATTCTAGAAAAAAAATGGCGTGGGGCTCCGCCATATTTTTGGTCCAGCCAGGTACAACTTGGCAGCTACGGACTGCCAACAACCCCCAGCTGCCTCGTTGTACCTGGCTGGCAACCAAACATACAGCGAAGCCCATTTTTTTTTTCTAAGACTAATTCTAGAAAAAAAAATGGCGTGGGGCTCCGCCATATTTTTGGTCCAGCCAGGTACAATTTGGCAGCTACGGACTGCCAGCAATCCCCAGCTGCCTCGTTGTATCTGGCTGGCAACCAAAAATACAGTGAAGCCCTTTTTTTTTTTCTAGGACTAATTCTAGAAAAAAATGGCGTGGGGCTCCGCCATATTTTTGGTCCAGCCAGGTACAACTTGGCAGCTGGGGGCTGGAATCCGCAGCATGGAGAGGCCCAAGCGTTCTGGGCCCCCCATGCTGCGAATTGCAGCCAGCAGCTGCCCCAGAAAATGGCGCATTCATTGAAGCGCCATTTTCTGGCGCTGTACCCAGACTCTTCCGGTTGCCCTGGTGCCGGCGGCAAACTGGGTAATAAAGGGGTTAATGCCAGCTTTTTATTGGGGCCCGAGATTCATAATATAGGGCCAATATTAGACCTGCCATTAGGAATCTCTGGTAAATAGTCAAAAAATACACACAGAGAAAAATCTTTTTATTTAAAAAAAAAACACAAACAAAATTCGGACTTCATCTTTATTATAAAGATCCGACGTAGTCCACAACAAAGGTCCCATGACGCTCGATCGCCTCTGCTACATCCAGAGACTGCAGCAAGGGATCAAGTGTCCTCTTGTTGTAGTCTCTGGGGCCAGAGTCATGGTGCACGGTACAGCAGATCATTGCCATACAGTGCACCATGACTGACCCCAGTGACTACAACAAGAGGACACTTGATCCCTTGCTGTAGTCTCTGGGGTCACAGTCATGAAGTACTGTATGGCAATTATCTGCCGTACTGTGCTTCATGACAGTGACCCCAGAGACTACAACAAGGGATCAAGTGTCCTCTTGTTGTAGTCTCTGGGGTCAGAGTCATGGTGCACGGTACGGCAGATCATTGCCATACAGTGCACCATGACTGACCCCAGTGACTACAACAAGAGGACACTTGATCCCTTGTTGTAGTCTCTGGGGTCACAGTCATGGTGCACTGTATGGCAATGATCTGCTGTACTGTGCACCATGACTCTGACCCCAGAGACTACAACAAGAGGACACTTGATCCCTTGTTGCACCCATGCGCCCATCCATCCACGCATTCATGCACGCACCCATGCACCCATCCATCCATGCACCCATGCGCCCATCCATCCACCAATGCGCCCATCCATCCACACACTCATACGCCCATCCATCCACCCATACACGCACCCATCCATCCACGCGCCATGCACCCATCCATCTTCGCACCCATGCGCCCATGCACGCACCCATGCGCCCAGCCATCCATCCATGCACCCATCCATCCACCCATGTACACATATACACACACACGCATACATACTTACCTCTCTCTCAAGATCCTCTGGTGAGGAGGAGGAGCCTGGGAGAAGAGGAGGAACACCACACCGAGGAGCAGCGGCACCACGGAGGATGACAGAGGACGGATGTGAGGGGACACGGGGATTGGGGGGAGTGGATCGTGGATGGAGAGGGGATCCGGGGCAGGAGGGTTGAGGGACACTAGGCACCCACCGGCGCGCGCTGGCCAGTGCCGGCGCCAGACCACGCCGGTGCCTGCACCAGCGCCTGCTCCAGCATGCAGGAGGGGGCACAGAGGAGATCGGTGGTGGGTGGGTTGCAGTCAGGAAAGGGACAGGGGGAGTTAACGTGGAGTGAGAGGGGGCTGAGGAGGGGGAGGGCACCCACGCACCCACCCCTCCAAACCTGATTGGAGAAATCGCTCTGATTGATAGTTCAGTTTAAACTGCCAATTAGAGCGAATTCAGCCACGGGGGGAGGGGGGGGAAGCCACTTCCCCAGGACAAAGTACAGGTCCTCATGTCACCGGCCCTGATCACCGGTGCCACGGGAGCGCGATCCTGCCATGACGTCGTGGAACGTCACAGGTCGGGAAGGCTTAGACTTCTATGACGTCCCACGACTTCATAGGTCGGGAAGGGGTTAAAGGAACTGTAGTTTTCTGGGTTCCTCTCGGTGGGTCGACGTTTTCTGCTGTCGTAGGCAATTACTCGCTCTCTACCATCTTGAATCTGGGAAAGGACTGCTCCCAGGCCTACATTACTTGCGTCGGTGTAAAGGACGAATGGTAGGTTATAATCGGGGTAAGCCAGGATTTCCACACCGGTCAGAGCCTGCTTCATCTTTTGGAAGGAATTTTCTTGTTCTTCTCCCCATTACAATGGTGGTTCTGAAGATCTTCTCTTCTTAGATTGGTCTACCAGAAGATCTTGTAAGGGCGCTGCCATCATTGTGTAGCCCTTAATGAATCTTCTATAGTACCCAACCAAACCTAAAAACTGACGTACCTTGGTGACGGTGGTTGGTCTTTGCCAATCCTGGATTGCTGTTACCTTTTCCGGGTCTGGTGCTACTCCATCTGCACTGACCACGTGTCCCAGGTATTGGACTTTAGGTTTCAGCAGGTGACATTTAGATGAGCTTCATCCCGTACTTTGCTAAAGCCTCGAATACCTCCGCCAGGTGTTCCAGGTGTTCTTGGTAGGTTTTGGAAAACACGATGACGTCATCCAGGTAAAAGAGTACTGTCTTGAAGTTCCGATGTCCCAGGCAACTTTCCATGATTCTTTGAAACGTTCCTGGTGCATTACATAACCTGAATGGCATGCTGTTGAATTCGCATAGTCCCATTGGTTTTGTGAATGCAGTCTTCTCTCGGTCTTCTTCTGCCAATACCCACTAGTGAGATCTAAGGTGGAGAAATAATTAGCAGTCTTTAATGCAGCAAGAGACTCCTCTATTCGGGGTAACAGGTAAGCATCTTTGTGAGTGATCTTGTTGACCTCCCTATAATCCACACACATCTTCATCGTGCCATCCTTCTTTCTGACTAGGACTAAAGGGGCTGCCCAGGGACTACAGTTATCTTTTATAACCCCGGCCTCATTCATGTCCCTCAGCATCTCTTTGGCATGTTGGTAGTGACCTGGTGGAATGGGTCTGTGTCTCAATTTGATTGGGGATGATCTATTGTGGGTGTGCGATGATGTACCCCTTTAATCCTGCCAAAATCTAATGGATGCTTGCTAAATATTTGCTCGAACTCCTGCGCTACCTGGTAAACTTTGTGGTTCTGGTGAGAAGGGGTGGCATCAGTTCCTACGTGCAACTGCTGACATCACTCCTCTAGCTGTACTTTGTAGTTGTTATCCTCCGCCTGGTTAGACGAGCAAACAGGTTCCACTGTCTGTATGTTGTCGTCACAAACAGTATACAGCTTTGCTACAGTAGCATACCGGGGTAGCTTTGCTTCCTCTTCCCCACAATTTAATACACGGATTGGTACTCGTCCCTTCCGTACATACACCACTACTCTGGCTGTCAGTAGTGTACAGTCATGGCCAAATTTTTTGAGAATGATACAAATATTTATTTTAACAAAGTCTACTGTTTCAGTTTTTCTAATGGCAATTTGCATATACTCCAGAATGTCATAAAGAGTGATCAGCTTAACAGCAATTACTTGCAAAGTCAATATTTGCCTAGAAAATGAACTTTAACCCCCAAAACACATTTCAACATCATTGCAGTCCTGCCTTAAAAGGAGCAGCTAACATCGTTTTAGTGATTGTTCCATTAACACAGGTGTGGGTGTTGATGAGGACAGGGCTGGCAAACAATCAGTCATGATTAAGTAAGAATGACACCACTGGACACTTTAAAAGGAGGCTGGTGCTTGGTATCATTGTTTCTCTTGAGTTAACCATGGTTATCTCTAAAGAAACACGTGCAGCCATCATTGCACTGCACAAAAATGGCCTAACAGGGAAGAGTATCGCAGCTAGAAAGATTGCACCTCAGTTAACAATCTATCGCATCATTAAGAACTTAAAGGAGAGAGCTTCCATTGTTGTCAAAAAGGCTCTAGGGCACCCAAGAAAGACCAGCAAGCGCCAGGACCGTATCTTAAAACTGTTTCAGCTGCGGGATCGGACTATCTGCAGTGCCGAGCTTGCTCAGAAATGGCAGCAGGCTGGTGTGAGTGCTTCTGCACGCACTGTGAGACGGAGACTCTTTGAGCAAGGCCTGGTTTCAAGGAGGGCAGCAAAGAAGCCACTTCTCTCCAGAAAAAACATCAGGGACCGACTAATATTCTGCAAAAAGGTACAGGGAGTGGACTGCTGAGGACTGGGGTAAAGTCATTTTCTCTGATGAATCCCCTTTTCAATTGTTTGGGACATCTGGAAAACAGCTTATTCGGAGAAGAAGAGGTGAGCGCTACCACCAGTCTTGTCTCATGCCAACTGTAAAGCATCCTGAAACCATTCATGTGTGGGGTTGCTTCTCAGCCAAGGGAATCGGCTCACTCACAGTCTTGCCTAAAAACACAGCCATGAATAAAGAATGGTACCAGAATGTCCTCCAAGAGCAACTTCTCCCAAACGTCCAAGAGCAGTTTGGCGCCCAACAATGCCTTTTCTAGTATGATGGAGCACCTTGCCATAAAGCAAAGGTGATAACTAAATGGCTCAGGGAACAAAACATAGGCCTGTTTCACATCTAAGAATGGTGTGCGTTTTGCTAAATTTGCGTTTTGCTAAATTTGCGTTTTTACGTGTTTTTACCGCTAAAAACGCAGAAAAACGCTAGCGTTTTTGGTCCCATTGGTTTTAATGGAAACGCATGCAAAAACGCATGAGCGTTTTCAAAAATGCAAAACGCATGCGTTTATGCAAACGCCGCGCTAAACGCATTTCCCGACGTTTTGGGCAGCGTTTGCAAAAACGCATGCATTTTGCGTTTTTGAAAACGCTCATACATTTTTGCATGTGTTTTTACATGCGTTTCCATTAAAACCAATGGGACCGAAAACGCTAGCGTTTTTCTGCGTTTTTAGCGGTAATAACGCCTAAAAACGCAAATTTATCAAAACGCACACCATTCTTAGATGTGAAACAGGCCATAGAGATTTTGGGTCCATGGCCTGGAAACTCCCCAGATCTTAATCCCATTGAGAACTTGTGGTCAATCATCAAGAGACGGGTGGACAAACAAAAACCAACAAATTCTGGCAAAATGCAAGCATTGATTATGCAAGAATGGACTGCTATCAGTCAGGATTTGGTCCAGAAGTTGATTAAGAGCATGCCAGGGAGAATTGCAGAGGTCCTGAAGAAGAAGGGTCAACACTGCAAATATTGACTTGCTGTATTAACTCATTCTAACTGTCAATATAACCTTTTGGTACTCATAATGTGATTGCAATTATATTTCTGTATTTCATATAAACATCAGACAAACACAAATAAAAACCAGAGGGCAGCAGATCATGTGAAAATATAATTTTGGTGTCATTCTCAAAACTTTTGGCCATGACTGTAGGTCTGTGCTCTGAAAATACCGGCTCTACAACTGCCTGGTATTCCTGTCCCTTGCGACCTATCGCTGCTCGACACCATATCATCATCTCACTTTTTGGTGGTAGTACAATGGGAACCGGGTCTGTTACCCGCACACTGCCAATTTCTCCCCAGACAGATTTACCTGTTGCTTGTGGATGAGGGTTCGGATCTCTCTTTGTATGATTCTTGTCCGCCCATAACCAGCAGTCTCAGCAATCTGTCGGAGTAAAAACAACACTTCTCCAAGGCAGTTTTCAATAACATTTGTACCAATTACCATGTAGGGGTATTTTTCATTAGGATTATCTTCTACCACAAACAACCCTTGTCCTTTTAACTCCTCCCTCCCCAACTTTATTGAAGCTGCTCAGTACCCCACCTGTTTTTGTGGTTTTCCATTAGCTGCAATAATATAAAAATTGGGGTTTGGGGGTTCAAGATCGTCATCAGACCAAAATTATTTGTAAAGGATATGTGGGATTTTAGTGGCCTGCGACCCGATGTCCAGTAAGGCCAACATTTGGATTCCTTCTAGCGTAATGTTGAGGTACAGACGGCCTCCCACGCACAGGTTACGCCAGTCATTTGGGCCCTGCTGCTCTACTCCTGGGGGCTGGCCCTCAGGCCCAGGAATCTCGTGTTTAAAGGACATCCTCTTGCGAAGTGGCCCGGTTTGTTGCATCGCAGCCAGATGGCTTGTCCTGAACAATCCGTGTAGTCCCTGGCTCTGCGTTGGAATGGTGCGTCGGTCCCCTGAACGGGCGACTTGTTGTTCCCCTGCACGTACGACTTGGTCTTCCTCCGCATACATGGGACATCCTCAGGGTTATCAGCTAGTTGAATTTTGTTTGGTGGTGGTGCTCCAGGCATAGTTTGCAGGAGCTTTAATACATGGTCCATGTTTTAGTTAACTGCAGCACCTGGTTACGCATGTCATCATCTACTACAGCTTGACTTTTTGCTTTTTCAGGTTCGGTAGAAACATGTTTAAAGTCTATGGGAGAGGTGCTAACCTGCCAGAATTGTATTGCAGGTTCTGCAGGCACTGGATCTCTTAACATGGTTATTGCATGGTCTTTAAAGTCATTAAAGTTCACAGTTGGGTGATCCAATACCCACATATGTACCTGCTGGCGGTGGTAGTCTGACCTCAATCCCTCTGTAAATTGTTCTGCAAGCATTTTATCCTCTTCCAATACACTTGCCGGGTTCTACCTGTTTTAAGGACCAGAGTGCCCCTTGTAAACAGAGGGCATAGTCTCTGATGGTATCTTGTGGTCTCTGTTTACACTGGTAGAACAGTATTCTCAACTCAGACTGTGTGCGTTTTTCAAAGACAGTTTTTAGCTCATCAAATGCTTTAGCAGCAGAGTCCCTGTCAGCATCACTCCAGGACTCAACCTCCAGCTCCACTGCGCCTGTTAATTGTCCCAGCACAACGGTGGCCCGCTGCTTCTGTGTCATTGTGTACATGTCCAGCATTGCACACATCTTTTGTTTAAAGGCTGCTAACGTACCGGGTTTGCCTTCATATGTTGGTAACCATTTGGCACCCGGTATATATGGCAAGGCTATTGGCATTATTTGGGGAGCTGCGTTTCGGGCATCTCCCCTGCCAGGGACCTGTGCATCATCCGAGTCACTCATGATGGGGCCCCCTAGTTAATCGCAGCCAACTGGTGGGATGAAACAAACTTTTTCGGTCGTCAGCGGCTCTGCAGAGGGAGCGAAGTACCTCGGGTATTTCCGGAGCAGGGAGCTGCGCTTCGCGAATCTCTGGCAGAGTGAAGGGGCGGGGCTTATCTTCCCAATCTTTGCTATCCGAGCAGTGGCACAGCTCAATTTCTCTAATGGCGGACCGGTTATACAGTTCAGAAACAGTTAATAAAGTTCAGTTATTGGCACACAGTACCCGGTTTTACCGGGCACAGGATCCTGTTTGTGACGCCAGGACTGAGGCGGTCGACAGGGTATGGGGTACTCAGGTACCGGGGCTGATGGCGCCTTGGATGGGGAATCACGGCTCCTCGGTCCCGTGCCCTGGATCCTCAATGGCGGGGAATGGTGGGGGAATAAGGGGATTGTTAACGTGACGCCATAATATAGGTATTTCAGTTTATGTATTAAAGTACTGAAAAAAATTTAACTTTTTGATGATATTCTAATTCATTTAAATGCACCTTTATGTCTTAATTTTTCTATAGATGGTTCTCATCCTTATATATCTGCCTGGTATATATGGTCTTTTTCCTTGTATGTACTGGTTTCTAACCCTCCTTCTACTGGTTTATAACCCCTTCTATGTATATATGGCACTCCTTCCAGTAGTTATTTTCCCATCCTGGTTTACATAGCCCCCATCCTAGTATATGTGTCCCCATTCTATCCCTAATGCATAATTAAAAACAAAAACATTCTACTCGACTTTCCTGAGGTCCCACATTGCCTGGTGTGCACTGTAGCCAGCCCGGCAGCTGACATCAAAGTACTCACCAAAGACGCATGACGCCACTTTCATGCACCCTCCCCTGTTGTGGCACGTCCGACGTCAGCTCCTAGCCACTGTTTGGCCAGCAGGATATATCGTGAGCAGGGACCCGACATGTCTCTGCACCGAAATCAATTTCAGCTGGATCTGCATCTTCGACGAGGACACAGATCCAGCTGAAGCAAGCTCTGGGATCGGTGTGCCCCTGTACCTCCGGGCCCGGTCGCAGCCATGACCTCTGCAACTGCAATTATTATGCCCCTGCAAATGGTATGTAAACCAAATGAGGGTGCCAGAAGTTTTGTCCAGCCCATCTTTGGAGTTTTGTGTGAAATAAAGTCCAATTTGCCTTTTTATCTGTTTTTTAGTTGTCCCAATACACACAAAGGAAATAGGCATGTGTGGCACCCAGTGACAGGGAAGCCACAGAACCAACTAGTTAACTAAGGGATTTCCACATCTGGTACCTCACAAACACCCAACACCTTCCACTCCAGGCCTGTAGGGGGAGCTCCACTGGTTGCTCTTAAGCCAGATCCCCTATAAATACCGGTGCTGGGGGGAGGTTAGTCAGAGTGTGCAGTCACTAGAAGAACTGTAAAGTCAGCTCAGTGCCTAGTGAGCTAAAACTGGTTGCTGGAGCCATGCTAGGCCTGACACCAGTGCACACCAGAGCCAGTGTGAGGGTCCAGAGAGTGAGGGCCGAAGGCAGAGGCAAGGAACACTACAGAGCGGGCAGAGGAGCCATACCGGCTCACCCCACCGGAACACCGGTCACTGGAGACCGAGTCTACAACAGGGAAAGAGATCAGCCCAGCAATGAATCCAGCACACCGTGGAGGCTTAGCTTCCCGGACACCCGCAGCACACACATTTGAGAGCCACATCCTGAGGAAGGAGCTTGGATGTGGCTCCGAAACGCGTAGGAGAGAGAGAATAAAGGAAGTTTTATTGAAGCATTGCCTTCCTAGTGATCCTTTTATGTCACAGCAGCGCGGACTGTGGTACACCTCTTCCTAACTACAGATTATCGATTTACACGTGCAGTGGCGGTGGAGGTCCAGCGGCAGCTGTATTAAGGCACTCAAGCCTGGTTGTGGGTATACACAACCAAACAAGGTGAGTGGACACTACATATCACCGTGTCTAACAGTGTGATCATTGATAGGGCACTATTCTGCGCCTCACTTGTCTCCTTTGCGTTTACACAAAGTATGACTATAATTATACCCACATATGGTGATGTGAATAATGCATAAATATGCTCTATCTTTCCTACAGGTGTACTCTCAAGTTTGGAAGTTAGCTCTTATGGTACCTTTACACGCCGCGACGGCAGGCTGGATACATCGCGCTACTTCACGTGCACGAGCACGCTCAAACGGCTACAAACGGTCAACGCACCCTCTTTACACGCCGCCATAAGGTGCGCTACGCCACGCTACATCTGTAGCTAGCTACATCGCCGGGTGTGTCAAGTAGCCAGCTGTAGCTTAGCGTACCACGTTTACACAGCGCTACAATAAGCTACTATGGGCGGACCTGGTACAGCAGGGACAGCACATAGGCGTGCCACAATCGTGGATTACGAGCCGTCCGTACGCTGATAGGACAGCGCAATATCATCATGATTGGCCAGGCATCGCAGGAGGCTGAGAAATACAGCACGCTCGAGCGATTGTGTAGTGTGACTGGTCAGCTCCTTAAATATGCCGCCCTAGGCAGCGACTACCAATCGTCATGCAGGAGCTTCCTCCAATGATCGGTGATGGGGCGTGGTAACCCGGAGCCTGGGACACGCCTTAGCTACATTGCAGCTACAGCCCCGGGTGTCCGGAGTTCCCTTCCGTTGCTTCTTTACACGCCGATACAGCTCGCTACCATCGGCGATGTAGCCATCAGTTTTCGAGCAGAGCCCATAAACAGATGTATCTGTCGCCGGCTGTAGCGTCGCGTCTTCAGACGCCGCTACGACGGGCTACATTGACGCTACAAGCTACATTTGTAGCCTGTAGCGCGATGTATCCAGCCTGCCGTCGCGGCGTGTAAAGGTACCATTAGTGATGTTACAGGGGATATGTTCTCTATTGCTTCAGGTCCAACTGATAGGATTCCTACCTATCCTGAGAAGGGCGATGGTGGATCATGTACATTGCTGCCTGATTCATTCTGATTGTAGTGCTGAAGACCAGCTGATCACTGCACTTTGTTAGCACCAGCCATGATATTGAGAATGAATAGATTAGCATTACCCATGTTGGACCACCACTCTTTCACAAGGGCTTTTCAGAGCCCTAGTTCTCAAGATGAGTGGGGATTCCAGAGATCCCCAGCAATCAGAGACCACCACTTGAACTTGAGAATATCCCTTTAATGGTTTGCTCACATTAGCATATCTCACCTAGCTGAGATCTTCAGCAAAAAAAAGTTGCAGAGCATCAAGTGATTTTTCATGTGATTTTTTTTCCTTGCCAAGCATCCATAAGACATCCGCATGGAATTCGTATGGCATGCGAGTGTGCAGGGTTTTCTCAGCCTGCATCCGTATGACATGAAAATTACATGCAAGTATGCATTTTTCCTTGCCAAGCATCCGTGTATGATGCATATGACATGCGTATGCAAACATATGCAATGCTTTTTAGCACTGTCTTCTACATAGTCTAGTAAGTCTGTCAATTTAAGGCGGCTGTCACACGCTGTGATATATGTAGACATATCGCTGGAAAGTGCCTGATTTGGCATCGCTCCTACGACATCGTTGCGTGTGACAGCATGATGTGACTACCGATAAGTGGTCAGATCGTTAATCACAGATATGGGAACCGGACCCCATATCAGACCGATGTCGATCATACATTCTGCTGCATCGTTCTGTGTGACACCACGATAACTGATCTCCTTACCGATTTCGCCTATTCACATCATTGACAAGAATCAGTCGCTGGTTGTGCCAACGATACCAGCATGTAATATCGCTGCTGCGTCCTGAACGTTATCTATACAAGTGACACCTCACTAACATGTTGGCCACAAGCGCACGCCACTGACATCGTTATTGAGTTCCCACACAAAATTGTAGTGTGTGATGGCCGCCTGAAGCTTATAAGTTTATAAACCAATGTTATCTAAAGAGATGAGATAGATCCATTGTGGATTGAAACGACGCCCGTGAACTGTGACCAATAAAGGTCTTATCTAAAACAAGTGGGATGTTTTTTTGCAATATTGAACCAGGTAGGAGGAAGGACTACTGTGGTGGGCCCTGCACTCAAAGGTAATGTCAGCTGTGCTGCTCTTTATTTTTTACAAGTTAGATAGATATATAGAATAGATACATGTTTGGCCTCGTATTTAGGTAAAAAATAAATAATTATTAAAAAAAACTTAGGAGGTGAGGGAATCAGGTAAATGAATGGGCAGAGGGGCGAGGGATTCAGGGGGAGCTAATCTGACCCTTACACTGAGGGTACTTAGCTCACCCTGCTATTGGAGGTACCTCTGATGGTGAGGAGGTCCAAGTCTCCACCCTGTTTTCCTGAGCTCCTGATTAGCCCTAGGTTGAGGGCCCCTACTTCCACCCACGGATCCGGAATCACAGCTACTCCCAAAGCAAGGTCTTCAGCACAGCAACAAAGCATCAGCACAGCACAAAGACCAAGAGTAAATAACTCTATCATCAGCATCTGACAGAGAAGGGGGAAATCTAATAAAAGCCGGGGGAGGGGATTCCAGGTGAGTCACACCGAAGCCTCACATCAACCCCTCAACCATCAGCTGAGCATAATAGTGAGTGCAGCTCTGGAGTATAATGCAGGAGGTAAGTCAGGATCAAGACCTTCACAATCATACCTCATGCAGCTCTTGAAAAAATGCAGACACAACACACAGCAGCATCCAGCAAAGTCAGCGCAATCTAAGCACATGACAGCCCTCTATTTTTAGTATGTTGGGCTAAATCAGACGACTGGAGCCTGCAGACCACAGCTGGCAACCTTCCGCTGACTGGTAATCCAAAACTGAGGTCACCCCACGCTGTTTTTGAAAATTATTTATTTATAAATAATTTGAAAAAAAAATGACATAGTGTCCCCCCTATTTTGGAAAACCAGCCAAGGTAAAGCTGACAGCTGGGGTGTGGTATTTTCAGGGTGGAAAAGGCCATGGTTATTGGCCCTCCCCAGCCTAAAAGTAGCAGGCCAAAGCCGCTCTAGAACTGGTGCATACATTACATGCTCCAATCCTGGGACTTTGCCCCGGCTCTTCCTGCTTACCTAGTGCTTTGGCATATGAGGTAATAGGAGGGGTTACTGACAGCTGAGATTTGACAGCTGTCATCAAGCCCTGGATTGGTGATGTTCAGGCCTCTATGAGATACACACTTTACAATTCTGTAAGTAAATTAGTTAAAAAAACACACAGAAAAAATCCATCCTTTGAAATAAAACAAACAGGCACTCACTTTTACCCATTTATTAACCACAAACATACCAGCTCCGATGGTAAATCCACAACACAATGTCCCTCCTTGAAGCTCTGCTACATCGTGATGAGTGGTTACATTTCAGTGACCGCTCATCGCAAGCAGCGACTCACACTGAGAGATCTGATAGCCGCAGCTTTCAGAGTGGTGGTGTCAGAGAGTTCATCTGAGGTCACAGCTGAAGTACCATGGGAAGCGTGCCAGTTATGACCTCAAATTAATTCTCTGATGTCATCGCTCTCAGAGCAGTGGCTGTCAGATCCGTCAGTGTTCGAGCGCTGCTTGCCATGAGCAGTCACTGAAATGTAACCACTCATCATGACATAGCAGAGCTTCATCGAGGGACATCGTGTTGTGGATTTACTGTCAAAGCTGGGTACGTTTGGGTGCTAATAAATGCAGCAGCAGGAATGAACAAAGTATCCGGCAACCGGATTGCACATTCAGAGCAATCCGGTTGCCGGATTCCGGCTTAGGGACACAAAATATGTCCAAATTGTGTGTGAATGCAATTGCGATTACTGCAACCGGATGTGGATGGGGTAACCGCAATTGCACTTCCAAGTGTGACCCTAGCCAAAGATTTCTTTTACCCCCATCTGCACCAGCGCCTGATCTTTACCACTACTTCCAATTTTTGCTGACAAACTGCCGGTGTGGTGTCACAGCAGCAGTACTGCAGCCAATCACTGGGCTAAGCAACTTTTGCCATCGTCCTTTGACAAAAACTAATTCCCATCTCTTGCATCAAATGCCACAGAGTTTGAATGACACATGCATACAGTATTTGTATTTATGGAGCTAGTTTCTGATTCATGCTGCCTGTGGTTCGAACAGGGTGAGTCTCTTGTTAGGTTCCCTTCATGTCCATGTTTTGTTTACATTTTATATTTTTTAAATGTTATTCGGTTTGCAAAATTCCCATTAAGCAATATTTACATCTATTGAGACAAAACGAAAATGCCGCCTACAAAAAGAGCAACTAGTAAATCAAACTAATGTTTGTAAAATCAGGTCTACACATACAACATACACCCAATGTGTTTTGTTTCAGGATCAGGACATAATAAGGATGATCTTTTTGCCAGGCCTATTGCATTGTCTGCGGTAATTTCACAGTAACCTAGCAGAGATCCTATAATCCTTGCTTGACTACTTTGTCACAAAGAATCTGATACTACTGCCTCCACACCCAATATTATTCATGATTGAAAAAAACAATACAATACAGGGACAGTCCTTATAACCATGCTTGTCTTGTGAATCATTGACTCCGTATTCTGATCTCACATTATTGTAACAACTGTTTCTAATGTAAAATATCAAGGTGTGCACAGCGGAGATATCCATATTAACTCCTTTCGACCCTCTTGATATTGATGACTCAAAGAACCCTACGTTTATGGCATTGAGGATGAGCTAACATATAAGAATGTGTTAAGGCAAAGGTGTCAAACATGACTGGAAATTGTGTGGGAAGCAAAACCTGCCAATGCAAATTTCACCTGGATGTGCATCATGAGATGCACATTCAGCTGAAATGTACGGAGGAGCAAAGACCTGCTTGTTTCAAGCACTGCAATACACACTGCCGACTAATAAGAGGCCAATCAGATGTCCGCTTGCTGGTAACAGAAAGCATATAAATGTACTGGAAAAGAATGGAAGTGGCACATGATGAGGTTATTATTATTACTTATTTATAGAGCACCATTGATTCCATGGTGCTGTGCATGAGAAAGGGTTACATACAAACAAGTTAAAAATACAACGAACAGACTGACAGTGACAGACTGATAACAGAGGGGAGAGAGGACCCTGCCCTTGCGGGCTTACATTCTACTATGCAATGGGGAGGGAGACAGTAGGTTGGGTCTGCTCTGGTGGTGGTGGAGCGCCAGTTCCAGTGGTGGTGGAGTGCCGGGTCCAGTGGTGGTGAGGTGGCACCATGGTTATTGCAGGCTGTAAGCTGTTCTGAAGAGATGGGTTTTTAGGTTCCGCTTGAAGATTCCGAGCGTAGGGGATAACCGGACGTGTTTGGGTGCAGAGTTCCAGAGGATGGGAGATGCGATGTCTTGCAGGCAGTTAGATGAGGAGAGTACAAGTGTGGAGGAAAGAAGGAGGTCTTGGGAGCATCAAAGATTGCAAGTTAGATGATATTGGGAGATTAGTTCAGAGATATAGAGAGGGGATAGGTTGTGGATGGCTTTGAAAGTCACTGTTAGTAGTTTGAATTGGATACGGTGCGGAAATGGGAGCCAGTGAAAAGATTTTCAGAGGGGAGAAGTGGAGGAGTAGCGAGGAGGGAGGTGAAATAGTCAGGCAGCAGAGTTGAGGACAGATTGGAGAGGTACGAGTAACCCGCCCCAGGGTATGGGATGCTCGGAACCGGGCTCTTAGTTCATGGGAGATATTACTGGAGCCTGTTGCCCGGTCCCATGGACCTGGTGGTCGCTTAAAAAGGGGGAAAACAGTCAATAAAAATAAAAGTGTTTTGTGATGCCACCTACGGTTCCGGTAATGTTACCAGCGCTGAGGCACAGTCCTCCAAGGTGATGGTGGAGCAGCAAGATGGTTATGCTTCCCGTAGGTGGTGCGGGGTCCCCATGGCAGTTGTAATAGTTTATGTACAGTCTTTACACAGGGTGGCAGCTTACCACACACCACCATCACTTGTCCTTTTCACTGCAGCAAGTGAGAGGCTATTCAGGCGCAGGCAAATAAAGTACATGACACAGTCTTTTACTCTGGACAGTTTACTGGCAGTACTTTAGACAGTTTACAGATGGTACAGTCTTTTGAGTCTTTCTGGCCTGGGTAGTCACCAGGGAACCGGAATGATTCACTTACGACCCTCGGTGGGGTGCCTGCCGTTCCATTCCAGTCCCTCACTGTGCTCTCTCCTGTATCCCTTGAAGCGCTCCCACGCGCAGAGCCACAAGCCGGCTCCCGTGGGACCTCTGTGGCGGACTCTTCTCTGGGTCCCCCTGAACTCATACGGTGCCTTTTTAAGGATGTGCCACAACGTCCTTTAGAAGCTGCCTCTGACCTCCGGCTCAGGGATAGACCCCCGCACCATGCTCAGAGCCGATCCTCTGTTCCGGTACAGATCCCTCTGGTTGGTAGTCATTCTGGGTCCGGATTCGGGCGCACTGCACTACCTGGTGCCCCTAGGATCTCCGTCCTGCCACAGTCTCTAGCTGACTGTATCTCTCACACTGAACTAACTCTCCTCCCACCCACACACTTTTCTACCCTCTCACTCCTCCCATGGAACTGGGTCCTCCGTACAGCGGTTCCACCCACAGTCCCCTACTCTAAGGTATGTGTGGATGAGTGTTGTGAGGGTCCCTTATGCAACATCCCAATTCCCTAGCCACAGGAATACTACACACTCTTATATGGGTGCAGTACTCCTACATGACGTCCTGACCAGTGGGCCGCCACACGAGACTGCTAGCAGGGAGGCCAAAGAGGAGGAGGTTGCAGTAGTCAAGAGTGGAGATTATGAGGGCAGGCACTAGTAGTTCAGTAGATTGAGGGTTGAGAAAAAGACGGATTTTGGAAATATTTTTGAGTTGGAGGTGACAGCATCAAGGGTTACTCTGAGGTAGTGGACTTCAGGTACAGGGCAAGGTGTGATGCCATTTATTGTGATAGGTCAGGTAAGGAAGGTGCGCAAGAAGGGGAAAAGATGATGAGTGTGGTTTTGTCTACACTTAGTTTAAGGAAGTGAGAGGCAAAAAAGGAGGATATGCCTAACAGACACTCCGGAATTCTGCACAACAGAGAGTTGACATCTAGGCCAGAGAGGTAGATCTGGGTGCCATCAACATACAGGTGCTGGAAGCTATGGGACTTTATAAGTTGTCCCAGCCCAAGGGTGTAGACGAAAAAAGAAAAGGTCCCAGAACAGAGCCTTGAGGGACCCCAACAATGAGGGGATGGGGCAAGGAGGTAGTGTGAGAGTGGGAGACACTAAATGTGTGGTTGGAGAGGTAGGAGAGGGCAAGATCAATGATACCAATGGAAGAAAGTGTCTGCAACAGGAGGCAGTGGTTGACTGTGTCAAATGCAGAGGACAGGTCTAGAAGGGGGAGGGTAGAAAAATGTATTTTAGCTTTGGCGGTAAGTAGGTTGTTAGTAATTTTGGTCAAGGCGGTTTCAGTGGAATGGTGGGGGGGGAAGCCAGATTAAAGGTTATCAAGGAGAGAGTTAGATGAGAGATTGGATGAGAGTACAGTGTGGACATGCTTTTTGAGAAGCTTGGAGGCGAACGGGAGCAGCGATATGGGCTGATAACTGGATGTAGAGGTCGGATCGAGGGATGGCTTCTTTAAGATAGGTGTAATTGTTGCGTGTCTGAAAGCAGAAGGACAGCACCAGAATTTAGTGATAGGTTGAAGAGGTGAGTTAGAGCTGGGATAAGTGTGATGGTGAGGTTGGGGAGGAAGTGGGATGGGGTCCAATGCACAAATAGTGATATGCGATTTTGAGAGTAGGTGTGCAAGTTCTCCTTCAGTGATGGAGGGGAGGAGGGTTAGTGGGGGAGGGGAGTGATCTGGTATACATAAGGGTTGTGATTGTTGATCAGCAAGGACTTGTCTGATCTGATCGATCTTATTGATGAAGTGTATTGCAAAGTTGGAGTGGGCAGTGGGGGGTGGAGGAGGGAGTTAAAGGTGTTGAATAACTGCCTGCGGTTGTGAGACAAAGAGGATATGAGGGTAATGAAGTAAGCCTGTTTAGTGGAGGTGAGTGCTGACTTGAATATGAGAATTGCTTGTTTGAATGCTGTGAAGTCCTCATGTGAATGTGTTTTCTTCCAGCGCCACTCAGCAGCCCTAGACGCTCGCCGTAGATTTTTAGTGGTGTTTGTGTGCCAGGGTTGTCTGTTGATTTGTCGTGTTTTGCCATGAACAAATCAAGGGACAACTGCATCAATAGCTGAAGTGAGTGTAGAATTGTAGAAAGCTCTGGCATTATCTGTGTCATGGAGTGAGGATATGGAGGATAGTGGTAGAACAGAATCAGAGAGAATGTGAGTGTCAACAAGTGTGAGGTTTCTGGGAGGGTGCGCGAGTTGGTGAACAAGGGTGGTGGGTGAGGAGGACAAAGATGAGAAAGTGAGTAGATGGTGGTCAGAGAGGGGGAGTGGGGAGGTTGTGAGAGTAGATAGGGAAAAGAGGCGGGTGAAGATAAGGTCTAGTGTATGTCCGTTTATGTGGGTGGCTGTGGAGGACCATTAAGTGAGGTCAAAGAATGACGCAAGTGATCAGAATTTGGAGGCTGTTGACTGGTTGGTATCAATGGGGATGTTGAAATTGCCCATGATGATGGTGGGAATGTCAGCAGAGAGAAAGTGAAGAAACCAGATGGAGAATTGGTCAATAAAGGCAGTCGCTGGGCCTGGGGGTTGATAAATGCGCAGGCATAAGGAAAAAGAATAGCGTTTTTAAAGGCGCTGCAGGGGAACAAGAGCCAGACGTTTAGATGCTTACTTTGTTTATTCAGGGTCACAATCACAACGCGTCTCAACGGATACTCCGCCTTCATCAGGTGTCACAGCTACTCTTTTTCCTTTTGCCTGTTCTACACACCTCTGGTGAGCGGTGAGGTGTAGCGCTAAAGATCAGGAGGCCGTACTTGCTAACTAACAGCTGACTGAACGTCAAGGACCTGCGGTGACGTCAGAGGCACGTGATACCCCTCGTGATCGGTTACCAGGAAGGCGGATTCAATTGCGTGGTGCACGCTATGCACCGGAGGCTTTTACACCGGGTTATGCAGGCGGCATAACCCGGTAAGGTTAGTAGTATACTTAAACATCCATACACCCCACATTAATCCACCGGATTTTACCCAGGAGCGCTCCTCTCTTTCTCATTTCTTATCATGAGGGTTGATAAATGACAGCCACTTGGAGGTTGGAGTGTGGCACCTTTGGGTCAAAATGCCACAGTGTCATCACTGCCCCCGGGTAGTGGTGTCACCAGAGAGCAACAAGGGGTATTCTCATCAGGCAACACACACAGAACACCAACACCTCCAGGTCAGAAGAGGGAGACCAAGCCCAGGTTCAGGGTGAGCTTCCCTATATATTCTGGTCTGGGAAGGAGGAAGGACTGTGAAGCAGACCTGGGTGTAAAGGAGCAGTGCTATGCTCATCCCAAGGTCCACCGACTAACACAAGTCCTAAGGCTAGGGTCTGAGGAAAGGAGGAAGAAACACACCTGGAGGCTGAGCAGCTCCATGCTCTCCCCAGAGGAAAAGCGCACCAGCTCCTCTATGGAGTTCCTCAGCAGTGTACCTCTGTGTTGACACTGTGTGGGATCTAGAACCACATCGTCATCCTCTCTGTTGTTCCACTCATCACCCTGAGAATCACTTTGCTTCTCTTCCTGCCCTGATAGAACAGCACAGCACGCGTGCGCCTCAGGTACCTGAGTCTGATTATGCTCACCTCCACCCCGGAAGTTAATGTCTGGTGATGAGGGTCTGGATTTTGCTCAGAACCTATTTCGTCCATCCACGGATCCAACGCCAAAAGATTTTGGGCATTGGTAGAGATGCTTTCCTCCTCTTGATTCTGTGAATCTTTTGAGCAGACCTCTGATGCCCATGGAATAGAATGTGTGAACATTTCTACAGAATTGTCCATCTATGTTTCCCCACCGTCAGTTGTGTGGTTGGGGAAACATGGGTAATTGGAGTGCCACCTCTGAGGACTGTACTCATGTAAAATTAGGGTGGAGGAACAGGAGGACAGGCAAGTGTGGCAAAAGCTCCATCTGGGTCTTATCCTTAAGTTATATTGCTCTGCTGCTGCCAAAGAAAGAGACTGGAGGACCCCATCCAGTAACAGAAATTGTCTTTGCCTGGAATATGAAGAACCAGTGTTTGGTCAGTAAAGCTTTCATTAACAGTAGCAGTAGCACCTACGCCATGTACACATTGAACACCAAGCCTTTTCCCCTTAAGGGTACCTTTACACGCCACTAACTTGGCGAGAAACATTGACGGCGATATGTCGCCCTGGAACTATCGCCATCAAATTGCCTCCCAATTGCGGCGTGTAATTTGGGAATTTAGCAGCGATATGTCGCCTTGCCACGATCGCCTGATTTCAGTGCATGCTCTGAAATCAGGCGACCGTGGCGAGGCGACATATACCCACTAAATTCCCAAATTACACGCCGCAATTGGGAGGCAATTTGACGGCGATAGTTCCAGGGCGACATATCGCCATCAATATTTCTCTCCGCGTTTGTGGCGTGTAAAGATACCCTAACACCTTTCTTATTCCCCTTTCCACCAAAACCTCGGGATTTCCCACTCATGTTTAATGCACAAAGATTAGGCAATCACTACTTTGAGGTCCAAAATAGGGTATTTGAAAACAGACAGTGATTTGGCAATTTGTTTTTTTAGGCCAATAAAAGCCAGTTGAGGGAACCACAAAATTTGGCAATCACTTACTTGTTTGAGGCCTAAAAAAGCCTTTTAGGGCAACCACAAAGATTTGGCAATCACTTGTTTGAAGTCCCAAAAAAGGTTATTTGACAACAGATAGAGATATGGCAATGACTTTTTGGAGACCAATAAAAGCCTGTTAAGGTACCTTTACACGCCGCAATCACGGCTGGGAATCCTGACGGTGATATGTCGCCCTGGAACAATCGGCTTCAAATTACCTCCCAGTTGCGGCATGTAATTGGGGAATTTCGCGGCGATAAATCGCCTCTCACCTGTCGCCTGGTTCCTGAGCACTGCTCTGAAATCAGGCGACAGGCGAGAGGCAATTTATCGCTGCAAAATTCCCATAACTGGGAGGCAATTTGACGGCGATTGTTCCAGGCGACATATCGCCGTCAGGATTCCCAGACGCGGTTGCGGCATGTAAAAGTACCTTTAGGGGAACTAGAAAATTTGACAATCACTAGTTTGAGGCCCAAAAAAGATTATTTGACAACAGAGATTTGACAATGAGTTTTTTGAGGCCAATGAAAGCCTGTTAGGGAAAACACAAAATTCGGCAATCACTTGTTTGAGGCTCGAAAAAAAAAGTTATTGGACAAAAGGCAGAGATTTGGCAATGAGTTTTTTTAAGTCAATTAAAGCTTGTTAAGGAAACCACAAAATGTGACAATCACTGGGGGAAACATGGTTAATTGGAGTGCCACCTCTGAGGACTGTACTGTGTGTGATGTGGAGAAAAAGGAGAAAACACTTAATGCAGTGCTTGCGATCCACTGTAGCACATGACCTTTCTGAGCCTCATCTCCAAGTCGTACCACTGTTCGCCTGCAAAATCAAGGGAGTCAAGTATCCCATCCAGTAACAGAAACTGTCAGTTGTCTTTGATTAGAATATGTCTGTGTTTGTTTAGCAGAGTTTTCAGTAACATTAGCACCTACCCCATGTGTGACGCCCCTGCGGACTGTTGCACAGTGATGCTGCACCTATTCCACAGGTGTGATGTCACTGTTCCCAGGTGAGAGGGGTCACAAACCCAAACACAGAATTACACCCAACACCATCCCGAGTCCAGGCTTGGGGGGTTCGGGTGGACCATTTTTACGGAGAGCCCCATCTCCTGGTTGGAGGAGGGGTTAGCAGTAGGTTAGAAAAGGAGTCGAGTCAGAATAGGATGGGAGAGAACCCTTTAGAAAGTGGAGAGGAGAAAGTCGGAGGAGAGCATCAAGAGCGGACGTAGGATGGAGAGCATCCTAGGGGACACGGGAGTGGGGGATCCACCCGAGTGCCCCGAATCTG
Source organism: Allobates femoralis (assembly GCA_033576535.1). Lineage (NCBI taxonomy): Eukaryota > Metazoa > Chordata > Amphibia > Anura > Aromobatidae > Allobates > Allobates femoralis. Next base: position 32,841,124 of record JARQOC010000007.1, on the reverse strand, counting down.
GCCTGACCCAAGTTGTGCAGAGGGACGGGTTACCTGAAGGAACCGGCCCCGATCTGGTGAGAGTGCTGCATGCCTCAGCCAGGAAAACTGTTTAGTTTCTACATGAGCGGTGGCTACCAACCATGGATAATCGCTGGGACAGTGGCTAGAATTAAGGTCAGGGGACGTGCCGACGCAGTCGTCCAACAAGGCCAGCAGCCATCAGCCTGGGACCCTGTCCACGAAGGCGCTGGGAAGGAGGGAGAGTATACAGCGCAGGGAAGAGCAGCTGGAAAAGGCTATGAATTATGTCTTATGAATATGTAAATAGAGTCTGTGGAGCCTCGGTTAGGAGTCTCTAACATAGGACTAGCCAGTTATCCCTCCAGGGAAGGACCCAGCCAAGGGGTGGCTCCTTGCGGAGAACACCATAACCACCATATTAAGTGGCCCTTTCAGTCACTATCCAGCTCTTTTCCAAGACTAGAGATATAAAAGAAAAAATAGGGTTGCGCCACACTGCTATGTTACAGGAGGGGATCGGTAATACGACCCCCATGCTCACCTGGTTAAGTTGTGCCGACTGCACAACTAGTTGTTGGGCTGAGTTTTGACCCCGTGGGGTCTCCACACCGTCCGGAGCCTTGGAGAGGCAAGTTCGCGTGATTCTCTAGGTGCACTGACTGCTAATCCACGTGATCCTCTGGGGGAGTGGTAATTGATGTGCGGCAGGTCCTGGAGGTCAAGCTGCTAGATATCGCGCTTCCCAGCGGGAGGATGAATGTCCGATTTAAACAAGAGTGATATTGTAAGAAATCACTTGAGAAAGGCGCAATTAGCGCCGAAACGCGTTGTGGAGACCGGGTACTTGATATTGATACAATAAATCCTCAAGGTAATTATACACAGAGCGGTGTCCTTGGCTGTGTCTGTAGCGCTAATACAATATCACTCTTGTTTAAATAAGACTAGAGATATGACAAGGGAATACCAACGCCAGGTATCCATCCACAACAGCTGTTTCGGGGTATTGCCCCTCATCAGGGGCTACCAGGGCTGCTGGAAGAGCCTGGTAAAGTCCCTGGAATTAGTGCTTCTTATAAGTGCACCATTTTCAGGGGCGGCTGCAGGCTGCTATTTTTTAACGTGAGGGGCCCTAAAACTGAGAGGTGGAAATTGAGTTTGCGAGCTGGCAACAGGAGGTTGCCTGAAGATATGAAGAACTTTACATCACGATTACATTTTTTATACAGTAGCCCTGGAGACCAGCCCTACCCATGGAGGGCGCAAGATCTCTGCTGCAACCCACATCATCCTCAGAGGTCCAAACTGCATCGGTGGCTACCTCTAACCACAAACCATGGGTGGTGTCACGATTTAATTAATCAAAAACTGTTTCCCCCCTTTTATTGACTTGCCTAGGACCATGGAGATGGGTCAGGACAACGTGACATCCTGCAGCCCCACACGGCGACGACGAGAGGGCACGGTACCGAGCAGTCTCACCAACAAAATGGAGGAATTAGAATTAATTTTGTTGGAAAATAATTATGACATGGTGGTGATATCAGAGACATGGCTGGATGAGAGCCATGACTGAGCTGTTAATTTACAGGGCTATAGTCTGTTCAGAAATGACTGTACAAATAAGCGAGGGGGAAGTGTCTGTTTATATGTAAAATCATGCTTAAAACCTATCCTGCGTGATAATATATGTGAATCTAAGGCCGGCTTCACACCACGGTGTGATCAGGTCCAGGGCTATCCGGTCTAAAATGTACAGCCCCAGACCCAATTTGCAAACAGAACAGTAGGGCAAATAGGCCCTCCGGTCCGGTTTGCAGCCGGATTCCTCAGATGGCAGCCGCAAATGCTGAAATTTTAAGATTGCAGCTAGTGGAGAGCTGGCCACGGTCCTGAAATCTCAGCAGGGGACAGCAGGTGGTGCTAAAGTTTAGCACCGCTCGCCGCTAAAGTTCAGCCGCCGGCATCCAGTTCCTAGATCCGATGTTTTTGTCGGACCGGGGCGATCCGGCACCATAGACTCTCATGTTAGGGAGGGGGGATCCGATTTGTTCCGATTTTTTCCCCACACACAAAAACGTTGCTTGCAACGTTTTTATGTCTGGGAAAAAAATCTGAATTCACTCAGAACAGACAGATGGAAACCGGACAGATGGAAACCGGACATCCCGGACAGATGGAAACCGGATGGCACAAAGCTGCCATCCGGTTCCCTCCGGCCCCATACGGCTGTATTACGTCAAAATCAAGTCCGGTTTAGGCCGGACAGCCCCGGACCTGATCACACCATGGTGTGAAGCCGGCCTAATGAAAATGTAGAGTACCTGTGGGTGGAGATAAGAGGAGGGGGAAAAAATAATAAATTACTGATAGGGGTTTGTTATAAGTCTCCAACAATAATGGAAATTGAGGAGAATATCCTCATAAAGCAAATAGATGAAGCAGCAACTCAGGGAGAAGTTATTTTTATGGGAGACTTCAACTACCATGAAATTCATTGGGGAAGAGAAACCTGCAGTTCCCGCAAAGGTTGTTGACAATTACCTTTCACAACAGGTTCAGGACCCAACAAGAAAGGGGGCACTGCTAGACCTAATATTAACCAAAAGGCTGGACCGCATATCAAATATATGATTTGGAGGTCACTTGGGTAATAGTGATCACAAAATAATAAGTTTTCAAGTATCGTTTAATAAGATGTGCAGTAGAGGGGCTACAAGGACACTAAATTTCAGGAAGGCAGATTTCTAACGGTTGAGAAATGATCTTAGTGCAATACACTGGGACAATGTCCTGAGACATAAAAGTACACAAAGCAAATGGGAGATGTTTATTAGCATTCTGAATAGGACCTGTGCACAAAATGTACCCTATGGGAATAAACATGTTAGAAATAGGAGGAAACCACTATGGATAAATAAAGTTGTAAGGGGTGCAATAAGTGACAAAAAGAAAGCATTTAGGGAATTAAAGCAAGTAGGTAGTGATGAGGCATTAAATAAATGCAGAAAATTAAATAACATCTGTAAAAAGCAAATCAAGGCAACAAAGATTGAGACAGATACACTCATTGTCAGAGAAAGTAACAAAAATCCCTAAATATTTTTTTAACTACATAAATAGTAAGAAACTAAAAAATGATTGTGTTGACCCCCTTAAAAATAGTCGGGGTGAAATAGTGGATGAGGATGAGGAAAAACCCAATATGCTAAATGACTTTTTTTTCAACAGCATTTACACAAGAAAATCCCATGACAGACAACATGATCAGTGCTAACAAAACTTCTCGATTTAAATGTCACCTGCTTAACCGAGCAATAAGTATGGCACCGCCTAAAAATCACTCAAATTGACAAATCCCCAGGCCCGGATGGGATACATCCCAGAGTACTGCAGGAATTAAGTACTGTCATAGATAGACCATTATTTTAAATATTTAAAGATTCCATAATAACAGAGTCTGTACCACAAGACTGGCGTATAGCAAATGTCGTGCCAATATTCAAAAAGGGGACAAAAACTGAACTTGGAAATTATAGGCCAGTAAGCTTAACCTCTACTGTGGGTAAAATCCTAGAGGGTTTTCTAATAGTGATGAGCGAGCATGCTCGCCACTACTCGGTACTCGCACGAGTATCACTGTACTCGGGCTACTCGGCGAGCACCGAGTAATCTCGCGATACTCGTGCTGTCCTCGTGGTCGTCATCTCTGCATGTTGGCGCTCTTTTGTACTACCTTAATACAGGTTAGGAACTAAAATCCTCATCTCCTGTGACCATTACAGTCACCAGACTGGTGTACGTACTACCTTGATACAGGTTAGGGACTAAAATCCTAATCTGTGACCATTACAGTCACCAGACTGGTGTACGTACTACCTTGATACAGGTTAGGGCCTAAAAGCCTAATAATCTGTGACCATTACAGTCAGCAGACTGGTGTACTTACTACCTTGATACAGGTTAGGGACTAAAACCCTACTCTTCTGTGACCATTACAGTCACCAGACTGGTGTACTTACTACCTTGATACAGGTTAAGGACTAAAATCCTACTCTCCTGTGGCCATTACAGTCACCAGACTGGTGTACTTACTACCTTAATACAGGTTAGGGACTAAAATCCTACTCTCCTGTGACCATTACAGTCACCAGACTGGTGTAATTACTACCGTGATACAGGTTAGGGACAAAAAATCCTAATCTCCTGTGACCATTACAGTCACCAGACTGGTGTACGTACTACCTTGATACAGGTTAGGGCCTAAAAGCCTAATCTCCTGTGACCATTACAGTCACCAGACTGTTGTAATTACTACCTTAATACAGGTTAGGGAAAAAAAATCCTAATCTCCTGTGACCATTACAGTCACCAGACTGGTGTACGTACTACCTTGATACAGGTTAGGGCCTAAAAGCCTAATCTCCTGTGACCATTACAGTCACCAGACTGGTGTACTAACTACCTTAATACAGGTTAGGGACTAAAATCCTACTCTCCTGTGACCATTACAGTCACCAGACTGGTGTAATTACTACCTTGATACAGGTTAGGGACAAAAAATCCTAATCTCCTGTGACCATTACAGTCACCAGACTGGTGTACGTACTAGCTTGATACAGGTTAGGGCCTAAAAGCCTAATCTCCTGTGACCATTACAGTCACCAGACTGTTGTAATTACTACCTTAATACAGGTTAGGGAAAAAAAAATCCTAATTCCTGTGACCATTACAGTCACCAGACTGGTGTAATTACTACCTTGATACAGGTTAGAGACTAAAATCCTACTCTTCTGTGACCATTACAGTCACCGGACTGGTGTACTTACTACCTTAATACAGGTTAGGGACTAAAATCCTACTCTCCTGTGATCTGAACTGTCAACAGACTGATGTACTTACTACCTTGATACAGGTTAGGGACAAAAAATCCTAATCTCCTGTGACCATTACAGTCACCAGACTGGTGTACGTAGTACCTTGATACAGGTTAGGGACTAAAATCCTCATCTCCTGTGACCATTACAGTCACCAGACTGGTGTACGTACTACCTTGATACAGGTTAGGGACTAAAATCCTACTCTTCTATGACCATTACAGTCACCAGACTGGTGTACTTACTACCTTAATACAGGTTAGGGACTAAAATCCTACTCTCCTGTGACCATTACATTCACCAGACTGGTGTACTTACTACCTTGATACAGGTTAGGGCCTAAAAGCCTAATCTCCTGTGACCATTACAGTCACCAGACTGGTGTACGTACTACCTTGATACAGGTTAGGGACAAAAAATCCTAATCTCCTGTGACCATTACAGTCACCAGACTGGTGTAATTACTACCTTGATACAGGTTAGGGACAAAAAATCCTAATCTCCTGTGCCCATTACAGTCACCAGACTGGTGTACGTACTACCTTGATACAGGTTAGGGACTAAAATCCTCATCTCCTGTGACCATTACAGTCAGCAGACTGGTGTACTTACTACCTTGATACAGGTTAGGGACTAAAATCCTACTCTTCTGTGACCATTACAGTCACCAGACTGGTGTACGTACTACCTTAATACAGGTTAGGGACTAAAATCCTACTCTCCTGTGACCATTACATTCACCAGACTGGTGTACTTACTACCTTGATACAGGTTAGGGCCTAAAAGCCTAATCTCCTGTGACCATTACAGTCACCAGACTGGTGTCGCTGTATACAAGCAAAATGCGCAAGGGCGTTGGCAAGGAACAAGGAAGTGAACGTGATGGTGGTGCAGGCAGAGGCCGAGGTCGTGTGCAAGCACTAATTTCGTAGAAAGAAGGGGGCACATCTACTCGCTCACACGTCCTGTCCCAAATTCTTGGGGCCCGCTGCAGTACACCGCTCTTGAACCAACACCAGTGTCAACAGGTTGTTACTTGGATAGCGGATAATGCTTCAAGTCAGATTGGCACCACCACAAACACCCTGTCTTCCACACGGTTAAGTGTCAGTAGCCCTGATACTGCACCGCACATTTCCCAACCTGATCCTCCTTCCTACCACCAGGCCGAGTACACGTCCATGGACATTACTGATCCCACACTTGGACACTCGGAAGTCCAGAAGTGTGTACCCATGGGTGAGTGGAGGTACATGGCAAATTCCCATAACAAAATTTAAATTCAGTTGTCATTTGTTGGTGGTGTGGTGAAGTCTGGCCCAATGCAACCCTTGTTCATCTTCATCAGAGTCAGCCTGTCAGCATTTTCAGTTGACAGGCGGGTGCGTTTATCAGTAATGATTCCACCTTCGGCTCTGAAAACACGCTCTGACAAAACGCTAGCGGTAGGGCAGGCCAGGACTTCCAAGGCGTAGAGAGCTAATTCATGCCACGTGTCCAGCTTGGATGCACAATAATTGTAAGGCACAGAGGAATCTAGCAGTACAGTTGTTTGATCTGCAAGGTACTCCTTCAGCATCTGGCCAAACTTAGCATTTCTTGTGGCACTACCCTGCACCTCAGGGGCTGTGGTACGTGAGGGGCTGAGAAAACTGTCCCACATCGTAAAGACTGTTCCCCTACCTCTGGCGGATTGGACTTGTGCCCCTCTCGGCCGTACGCCTTGCTTGTCCACCGATTCCTGACCTATGCCGCTAGCGTTTTTGTGAGGGGAATGATTTGCCTACTTCCGTGACTATGGCCTTCTGGAAATGCTGCATTTTGGCTGACCTCTCCGCCTCAGGAATGAGAGACATAAAGTTCTCCTTGTAGCGTGGGTCTAACAGTGTTGCCAACCAGTACTGATTGTCGGCCAAGATGTTGTGAACGCGAGGGTCACGAGCCAGGCAGCTTACCATAAAGTCAGCCATGTGCGCCAGACTCTTAACAGCCATCACTTCAGTATTCTGACCAACACGATGACTGAACATGCTGTCCTCCTCCTCCTGCTCATCTCCCCTGTCCTCTGGCCAGCCACGCAGAATCGAGGGTATGACTGGTGTGCATGTCATATCCTCAATTTGGCCAGAGAGTTGCTCCATGTCTTCATCCTTCTCCTCCTCGTCATAGTCCTCCACTGCACGTTGTGATGAGATGAGGCTGGGCTTTGTGTTTTCACCCACACCCACTACTGTTTCTTGCTCCAAGTCATCGCGCTCGGCCTGCAATGCATCCTCTTTGTTTTTCAGCAGAGACCGTTTTAGAAGGCAGAGTAGTGGTATGGTGACGCTAATAATGGCGTCATCGCCGCTCACCATCTTGGTGGAGTCCTCAAAGTTTTGGAGGACGGTACATAGGTCCGACATCCATCTCCACTCCTCAGGTGTTATGTGTGGAGTTTGACCCATTTCCCGACGGCTTAGGTGATGCAGGTAGTCCACAACTGCCCTCTTCTGCTCACATATCCTGACCAACATGTGCAGAGTTGAATTCCAACGTGTGGGGACATCACACACCAGTCTGTTGGCCGGAAGACGCAAACAGCGCTGAAAGCCGGCAAGGCGGGCTGAAGCAGCAGGTGACTTGCGAAAATGTGCAGACAGACGGCGAACTTTTACCAGCTGTTCAGACAGCTCTGGGTATGACTTTAGAAACCTCTGAACCACCAGGTTGAGCACATGGCCCACGCATGGAACATGCTTCAGCTGGCCTCGCCTGAAAGCTGCCACCAGGTTCCAGACATTGTCACACACGACCTTTCCTGGCTTTAGGTTCAGAGGTGTGAGCCAGTGATCTGCCTGCTGTTTCAGAGCTGTCCACATCTCTTCTGCATTGTGAGGTTTGTCACCTATGCAGACTAGCTTCAGCACAGCCTGTTGACGCTTTGCAGAGGCAGTGCTGCAGTGCTTCCAGCTTGGGACTGGTGTGGAGGGTACAGTGGATGAGGATGCGCAGGAGGAGGAGGAGGCTGAAGAGCATGACATTCTTGAGCTGTAGAGTGTCGGTGAAACCCTGACAGAGGTAGGGCCTGCTATCCTTGCTGTGGGAAGGACGTGTTCCGTCCCTCGCTCTGACTGTGTCCCAGCCTCCACAATATTAACCCAGTGTTTTGTCAAGGAGATGTAGCGGCCTTGCCCACAAGCACATGTCCACGTGTCTGTGGTTAGGTGGACTTTGACTGAAACAGCGTTGTTCAGGGCACGTGTGATGCTGTTGGACACGTGGTTATGCAATGCGGGGACGGCACATCTGGAGAAATAGTGGAGGCTGGGGACCGAGTAACGTGGGACAGCAGCCGCCATCAGGTCGCGGAATGCTTCCGTCTCCACCAGCCGGAAAGGCAACATTTCTAGCGCTATGAGTCGCGAAATGTGATAATTCAGGACTGTGGCATGTGGGGCGTTGGCAGCGTATGTGCGCCTGCGTTCAAAGGTTTGCTGAATGGATAATTGAACGCTGCGCTGGGACAAGGACGTGCTTGATGGTGGGGTTATTTGTGCGTGGGCAACTTCAGGTGCAGGGCCGGAGGCTTGTTCGCGGCCAGCATGTACAGGGGATTGGCTTGCACGCACAACACGCGAAGACGTAGCAGTGACATCACCAAGCACCGCTCCTCGACTCTGTTGTACTTCCCACAAAGTCGGGTGCTTGGCTGACATGTGCCTGATCATGCTGGTGGTGGTCAGGCTGCTAGTTTTCGTACTCGGACTCGGGAACACCTAACATTTGCACAGGCACCTTGTGTCGTGTTGTTGTTCCGGGGAACGGTTGCCTGCCTTCTGCCTGCGGACCCGACCCTGCTTCGTACTGCCTGTTGGGATGCTAAGCCTCCCTCCCCCTGTGCACTGCTGTCCTCGCTCTGCATATCCTCCTGCCAGGTTGGGTCAGCTAATGGATCATCCACCATGTCGTCTTCCTCTTCCTTGGCTAATCGCTGGACTGCTCCTCCTTCTCCTCATGTGCCACCATGATGACCATTACAATAGTTAGGCTGTTGTTTCAGGTATACCCCCAGTGGTAAATTTTTACGCCCATTCTTTTTGAATGGCCATTACAACGACAGGATACCCGCTCCTTTTCAATGGGAAAAATGTTTTGAGGCCCTCATGCACGTCTCTATCCAGGGACAATGTGGAGCCTCCCAATTTTTGGCTGCCCTGGCCAAAGGGCTATACTACAATAAACCCACTTGAGGTTTACAGGCCCTCCTGCACGTCTCTATCCTGGGACAATGTGGAGCCTCCCAATTTTTGGCTGCCCTGGCCAAAGGGCTATACTACAATACACCCACTTGAGGTTTACAGGCCCTCCTGCATGTCTGTATGCATGGGTCATTGTTGAACCTCCCAATTTTTGGCTGCCCTGGCCAAAGGGCTATACTACAATACACCCACTTGAGGTTTACAGGCCCTCCTGCACGTCTCTATCCTGGGACAATGTGGAGCCTCCCAATTTTTGGCTGCCCTGGCCAAAGGGCTATACTACAATACACCCACTTGAGGTTTACAGGCCCTCCTGCATGTCTGTATGCATGGGTCATTGTTGAACCTCCCAATTTTTGGCTGCCCTGCCAAAGGGCTATACTACAATACACCCACTTGAGGTTTACAGGCCCTCCTGCATGTCTGTATGCCTAGGTCATTGTTGAACCTCCCAATTTTTGGCTGCCCTGCCAAAGGGCTATACTACAATACACCCACTTGAGGTTTACAGGCCCTCCTGCATGTCTGTATGCATGGGTCATTGTTGAACCTCCCAATTTTTGGCTGCCGTGCCAAAGGGCTATACTACAATACACCCACTTGAGGTTTACAGGCCCTCCTGCATGTCTGTATGCATGGGTCATTGTTGAACCTCCCAATTTGTGGCTGCCCTGGCCAAAGGGCTATACTACAATACACCCACTTGAGGTTTACAGGCCCTCCTGCATGTCTGTATGCATGGGTCATTGTTGAACCTCCCAATTTTTGGCTGCCCTGGCCAAAGGGCTATACTACAATACACCCACTTCAGGTTTACAGGCCCTCATGCACGTCTCTATCCAGGGGCATTGGTGAACCTCCAAATTTTGGACTGCCTTGGCAAAGGAAAATACTACAATAGACCCAGTTCCTCAAAATGGGCACATTATGTCAAGAGGCCTTCATGTACGTCTCTTCTCAGGGACATCGGAGTGCCGCACAATGTTTTCAGGTAAAATCTTTCATGTAATCACAAAAAGTAACATACACCAGCTGTATCTCACTATTGGGTATGTGCCCTTAACATTTCCACCCTAAATATTCATTTTGGTATAATTTTGGAAGGTTTTCTGGTGACTCCGTAAAATTGGCGTGAAACTCGGACAAGATTGTTCACAGCTGTGAACAATGAGTGAGAAATGCTTCCAGGGGTCTTCCCCATGGTGTTGCCATGTCATTTGAGCACTCTTCTGAGACTTTTGTGACATTTTTAGGGTTTTTCCATGCTGCCGGCAATCATTTCATAAAAATACTCGGGTCTCCCATAGGATAACATTGGGTCGGTACTCGGGCCGAGTACACGAGTATCTCGGGATGCTCGGCCCGAGCTTCGAGCACCCGAGCATTTTAGTACTCGCTCATCACTATTTTCTAACAGATGCTATACTGGAGTATCTGAAGAAAAATAACCTCATGACCCAATATCAACATGGGTTTACGAGGGACCGTTCATGTCAAACTAATCTGATAAGCTTCTATGAAGAGGTAAGTTGTGTACTGGACCAAAGAAATGCAGTGAACGTGATGTATATGGACTTTTCAAAAGCTTTTTATATGGTTCCACACAAAAGGTTGATACATAAAATGAGAGCAATGGGGATAGCATAAAATATGTGTAAGTGGGTTAAGAACTGGCTTAGTGATAGGAGACAAAGGGTGGTTACTAATGGAACACACTCAGAATAGGTCACAGTTAACAGTGGGGTACCATAGGAGTCAGTATTGGGCCGCTTCTTTTTAATATGTTTATTAATGACCTTATAGGGGGCATACAGAGTAGAATCTCAATATTTGAAGATGACACTAAACTCTGTAGAGTAATCAATACAGAGGAGAACAATTTTATATTACAGGAGGATTTATGTAAACTAGAAGCTTCGGCTATTAAATGGCAAATAAGCTTTAATGGGCATAAAAGTAAGGTCATGCACTTGGGCAGAGGTAAAAAAGGTATAATTACGTGCTTAATTGTAAAACACTGGGCAAAACTGTCACTGAAAAAAACCTGGGTGTATGGGTAGATGACAAACTCACATTTAGTGGCCAGTGTAAGGCAGCTGCTGCAAGGCAAATTAAATAATGGGATATATTAAAAGAGGCATAGATGCTCATGAGGAGAACATAATTTTACCTCTATACAAGTCACTAGTGCGACCACACTTAGAATACTGTGTACAATTCTGGTCTCCGGTGTATAAGAAAGACAAAGCTGAACTAGAGCGGGTGCAGAGAAGAGTGACCAAGGTTATTAGAGGACTAAGGGGTCTGCAATACCAAGACAGGTTATTACACTTGGGGTTATTTAGTTTGGAAAAATAAAGGCTTAGGGGTGATCTTATAATAATGTATAAATATATGAGGGGACAGTACAGAGACCTTTTTAATGATATTTTACTCTTAGGCCTGAGGCGGGGACAAGGGGGCATCCTCTACGTCTGGAGGAAAGAAGGTTTAATCATAATCACAGATGCAAATTCTGTACTGTAAGGGTGCCTTCACACTTGTGTTTGGAGCGCAGCGCACAAAACGCAGCCAAACGCTTGCGCACATGCGTTCCTATGTTTAACATGGGAACGCATGTGCCTGCGTATGGCTGCGTTTGGCCGCACTTGCGTACGGATGCGCATAATTTATGCGCCCTCCGACCACTCTCCAAACGCAGCATGTAGCATTTTTTGTGTGTTCGCGGGGAGAAACAGCTGATCTGACAGCTGTTTAAATCTCTCGCGCCGACACCGAATAGGTTATGTCGGTGCGGGAGATTTGAAGCAGCGATCAGCTGTTTCTTATTTCCTGCACTGATATCACCCTATTCGGTGTCAGCGCGGGAGATTTAAACAGCTGTCAGATCAGCTGTTTCTCCCCGCTGACACTGGCGGGAGATCAGCTGTGCCGGGAGGAGGGGATCTCTGCCGCTGATCTCCTCCTCCCAGCCACCCCCAGAGACAGCTGATTGGCTGCCCGGGCACCATACTAATGTGAACGCATGCGGAGATTCTCCGCTGCGTTCACATAAGTATGTGCTGCATTGCACTGCGTTTGCGTCTGCATGCCCTCCGCATGCAGACACAAACGCAAGTGTGAAGGCAGCCTAAGAGCAGTGAGACTATGGAACTCTCTGCCACATGATGTTGTAATGAGTGAGTCACTACTAACATTTGAGAAGGGCCTAGATGCCTTTCTTGAAAACTATAATATTACCAGTTATAAATGCTAGATTCTTTGATAGGGCGTTGATCCAGGAAACTAGTCTGATTCCCGTATGTGGAGTCAGGAAGGAATTTTTTTCCTCAATGTGGAGAATAGTGCTGCCACATGTTTTTTTTTTGCCTTCCTCTCGATCAACATGCTAGGTTATGGGTTGAACTAGATGGACTTAAAGTCTTCCTTCAACCTTAAAAACTATGTTACTATGTTACACCACAGCCTCGGTGGGCAAGTCAACTTGGCGTCACAAACAGGATTTACCGATCCGGTAAAACTGGGTCGTGTGTGCCTACAAGACTGTTTTTGGGGCTAAGCAATGGTGGCTCTGAAAGGTTGAGGCCATGTGCTGGCAGAGGGGCATGCTGCAGCCCCTCATTATGGGACAGGCCAGCACTGGGCGTGGAAAGTTGTCCACACCCCTTCCATTCTCCAACCATCAGCAACGCCCATGAAGGGATGGAGAAAAAAAGAGCAACACCACGAGGAGCGAAAAAAGTGGCTGCAAGCTGCGAAAGAGTGAGAACCCGGCAATGGCAGAGGGGATGGAGCGGACTCCCCTGGTCCCGTGAGGGATGAACAGATACCAAGGTTAGATCTCACCTTTTTGGATGATGATGCCCTAAGCTCATCAGAGGAAGATCAGGGCCAGTCACACCAACAGGACCCGGATTGGGTGCCCCTGCTGAGTCGTTGACTCGTTCAACTGTAATCACGCCATGGCAAGTGGCAGCACCAGTAGGGACCAGATACACAGGATCGAAGAGGAGGGCCTCCCTGACTGCCCAGGCCAGCCCCAGAATTCGACGAGGTCAGTAACTGACGGATCCAGGGAGGGTGCTGTACTGGTGTTGCCGGGGCTGTGTAATGTTCCCGTGTGCCGTGTAGCCCCAATGCACCAACAGCTCCCCCAATCTGAAGTCGGAAGCTCGCCGGACAAACAGCCCTTACGCTTCTCCGCCCAGAGAATGACCCCGGAAGTTGCCTAGATGGAGCGATGACTGGCAAGGGCCCAGATGAACACCCTTATCCAATGGAGCCGGAAGGGTAGAGAGAAGCGGCTCTGCACCGGCAGAGTGCCATCACGAGGGGCTCTGCAGCAGCCATAAGCCCCAGACAGGGTATGAACTGTGAGTTTTGAACTGTGTTGTCTTTCCCTTGTTTCCCCCTTCCCCGACAGTTTTCCGCGAGTGCATGTCCCTTCATTAAGAAAGAACTTTGAGGTCATGGACTACATTTGACCCAGACTTGAATTGTACATACTTAGTGCACTGCGGTGAACTCCCTATTACTTTAATTGCGAGTTTTTATGATGACAATGCGTGTATTGGAATTGTGTATGTGAATTGTTTGAGTTAAATGGACATTTTTCACTTGAGAGAACATTTAGCACTTGTGATCGCATCCCTTAAAAACCCACCGGCGCAGCCAAAGAATCGGTCAATTCAGTCCCTGTTGCTGCGCCCAGGGCTAGCAAACCAATGGACAATGGACAATCGTGAACTGTGAATTGTTTTTGCACTCTTTCTACTTTTGATACCCCTTGTCCTATAGATATAATAAGGAATGTTTTTGTTATGTAACATTTAAGTCATGCCCCTCCCGTCCGGGGAAGAAAAATAATTATTGTAAATTGTTACTGTTATTGTTGAATGCATAAAAAAAAATGAGTGAGCTTGCATAACACTGTACCAGGTCCTAGCATGAGGACGTGCTAATCTTTGCTCATGGGTAGTGTGGCACCCCTGCGGACCGGTCGCCATGAGATGGACGCAACAGCTGGGACTGGTAAGTCGGTCACCCCACACACACACCCAACACATTCCCCGATCCCAAGTCTCAGTTACTTCATGGTGACATCCTGCAGCCCCAGACGATGTCGACAAGAGGGCCCGTTTCCAAGTACCCCACGGCCCCGATGGGTGACTCATTTGCTCTACATTATTATTAAATAAAAATTTAAATGGTGGTTATGCTTTATGCTTAGAGGATGATCGGTGTAGGGGATGATCGGTGACCTGAGCTTAGAAGAAGATCCATGACCAGAGCTGAGAGGAAGATCGGTGACCTAAGCTGCAAGGAAGATCAGTGACTTAAGCTAAGTATGTCCTTGACCTGTGCCAGTAGAAGAGCCCTGATCAGTGCCAATATATACCCATGACTTGCATCAGTAGAAGTACTGGAGGAAGTAGGTATATGGAATATGATGCTAACTTCACAGAAGAGTTGAAGGTAGAACTATAGGTGGAGTCAGGTCTTGGAGTTTGTGAACTGATGCAGTTGAAGGAGGTACCATGTAGAAGAGTACATCTTGTTTACTACTGTTTAGGGATGGGCGAATCTACTCGCTAGGACTCGTTACTCTGCGAGTAGTAAGGGACTCGCAGGACTCGGTACTCTGCGAGTTTCCCAGCGTTTACTCGCACAGTAACGAGTCCAATGCAAATCAATGGCAATCTTAGTTTTGTCAGAGATTCTGACAAAACTAGGATTGCCATTGACTTGCATTGGACTCGTTACTGTGCAAGTAATCACAGGGAAACTCGCACAGTAAGGAGTCCGGCTGTCTGCTCTGTGTGCAGGCTGCCGCAGCTCCAGGGTCCTAGAGCCCGTCTGCTCTCCCTGTGTACAGAGATGATGTAGCAGAGCTGAGATTGTTCTCAGTCTGCTAATTCCCTGTGCACAGACATCTATATCTATGCACAGGGGATGTAGCAGAGAGGACATCACGTTTTGGACTACGTTGGACGGAAGAGGATTTTTTTAATTAAAGATGAAGTCCCTAATGGCTTTTTTTTTTATTTCTAATAAAAATTTTTCTCTGTGTTGTGTTTTTTTTAACCCTTTATTGGAGATTCTTAGTGGCCGGGTCAAACCTGGCCTGACATTAAGAATCCCGGGCTTAATACCAGCTTGTATAACAAAGGTGGTATTAACCCCTTTATTACCCAGCGTGCCACCGCCACCAGGGCCGCTGGAAGAGCGGGGTTCAGCGCCAGAGGATGGCGCTTCAATGAACGCGCCATCGTCTGGGGCGGCTGCGGGCTGCAATTTGCAGCGGGGGGTGCCCAGAAAGCTAGGGCCTCCCTGCGCTGCGGATTCCAGCCCCCAGCTGCTTAGCTGTACCTGGCTAGACATAGAAATTGCGCGGAGCCCCACGCATTTTTATTTTATTATTTCATGAAATAATAAAAAAGGGCTCCCATATATTCTTGTGTCTGGCCAGGTACAAATAGGCACCTGGGGGTTGGGGGCAGCCCGTTGCTGCCTGCTGGATCCGGCTGGTTCCAGAAATACGGCGAAGCCCACGTCAAATTTTTTTCTGACAAATCCATAAAACAATGTAAATAAAAGGGACTGCATTTTTATTAACCCCTGGACCATGGGCGAGGGGTTAATAAAGATGCAGTCCCTTTTTTAGGATTGTTTTATTGATTTTTCAGAAAAAAAATTACGTGGGCTTCGCCGTATTTCTGAAACCAGCCGGATCCAGCAGACAGCGACGGGCTGCCCCCAATCCCCAGGTGCCTATTTGTACCTGGCCGGACACAAGAATATAGGCGAGCCCTCTTATTTTATTATTTCATGAATTTCATGAAATAATGAAAAAAAAATGCGTGGGGCTCCGCGCAATTTCTATGTCTAGCCAGGTACAGCTAATTAGCTATTAGAAATAAAAAAAAAAGCCATTAGGGACTCCATCTTTAATTAAAAAAATCCTCTTCCGTCCGACGTAGTCCAAAACGCGATGTCCTCTCTGCTACATCCCCTGTGCATAGATATAGATGTCTATGCACAGGGAATGAGCAGACTGAGAACAATCTCAGCTCTGCTACATCAGGCAGCAGACGGACTCTAGGACCCTGGAGCTGCGGCAGCCTGCAGCCCGACACAGAGCAGACAGCTGGACTCCTTACTGTGCGAGTTTCCCTGCGATTACTTGCACAGTAACGAGTCAATGCAAGTCAATGGCAATCCTAGTTTTGTCAGAGTCTCTGACAAAACTAGGATTGCCATTGATTTGCATTGGACTCGTTACTGTGCGAGTAAACGCTGGGAAACTCGCAGAGTGACGAGTCCTAGCAGATAGAGCCTGAAGCTTCCGAGACACATCTGCGATTTGTAAATCGCACATTACTCGCTATTACTTGCTTCCCCTTTCATTAACATTGGACTCGCTAGACGCGCAACGAGTAGCGAGTCCAGGGCTCGGACTCGCTAGAGTCAAGCGATTCCGAGTAATTTAGGACTCGCCCATCACTACTACTGTTACTTATGCTCAACCTATATCTCAAATTTAAAGTGCTAATACTTGATTTGTATATAGTTAATAGTTGGTTCAGTCATCATTGCCTCCTCATTGTCTGCGTCATTGCATCCTATCACTTGCTTTACAAGTGCATGGACACCGTGAATGTACAGTACATTGGCTTAGGGGTTAAAAGGAGTGTCTAAGATTTTTTGTTTTTCAACATTATTCATACATTGCTATGTTATAAATTACATTATAAAAACCTTTAATTTACATTATTCACCCTTTAATTTTCTAGAGCTCCCTCTTTATTGTCCATTGACCCATATCTTTGTAAAGTGGCCATGTAAACTCACGTATTTTCTGCTGCTATGTTTATGCACACAGACATGCTGAGCAACCATGCTGTGCTCGGCTACCCAGTCACAATGACTGTATAAATACAAGAGGGGTGGGGGACAAGAGGCGCAATAGTGCCCTATCACTAGAGACACTTTATGCTAAAAAGGTGGTGTTGTGGAACCACTCACCTGATTCAGTTGTGTTCCCCACAATCTCCACAATACCCATTATCTGCTTTATTTTTTGAAAAAAAGAACATAGGTGCATAAGTGAGCATTCTATCATATGTATTGTGCCTGACATGTTGCAATTTGAGTTTATTTAACAACCTTTTTAGAAATTGCGCCAAAAAGTAGGGATCCTCCCATTTTGATGATGATTATGACATCACAGATAAACAAATGACACCCATTTTTGTAATGCTTGGGGCTATAAAAACCCCACTGTAGTGATGAATGTAATATCCCTGAGGAAGGTGCCACGTGGGGCACCGAAACGCGTTGGAGTGGAAGAATAAAGAATAAGGATTTGTTTTGTGAAACTCTGACTGCCATGTGAGTTTTCTTGGACTTAAGCAGCGCGGACCGTGATACACCTTTTTTCCCATCATCTTCAGTCACAATGACACTCTTCTTGAATTTTCCTATCTCTATCCCTCCTCTCAGTTCACTTCATCAGCCAGTAACTACTCTGCTAACACAACTTTAGAATAGGTTAAAGGGTCTACCTGAAATGAAGTGTTTGAAGTCATAGTCTGGCTGCCAAATCATGAACTTGTGTGATGCACACATCATCATGATTTCCCTGTATTTTCACTGGTGGGCAGTCATGTGATCCCATATACTTGATTTACATACTTGCTGTTTCATATCAACTAAACTGGGCTTCTCAGGTGACACTAGTGAATGTGAATGCAATTATACATCACACATCACATATCATGAAATACTAGGAAATTGTGACAGTGTGAGCATTGCACACTATCATTAACCAGCAGTCTTTGTTAACATGGAGTGTCTGCCCACGTTTCCCTTCAGCATTGACAACAACTAGAGATGAGCGAGAATGCTTGTCACTACTCGATACTCGCACGAATATCACAGTACTCGGGCTACTCGGCGAGTACCGAGTAATCTCACGATACTCTTGCTGTGCTCCCTGCATGTTGACGCTCTTTTCAGAGCCAGCCCGCATGCAGGGTACTCGGGCTACTCGGCGAGTACCGAGTAATCTCACGATACTCTTGCTGTGCTCCCTGCATGTTGACGCTCTTTTCAGAGCCAGCCCGCATGCAGGGATTGGCTGACAGACACTGTAATGCCACAGCCATGTTGGTTGTGGCATTACAGTGATTGGCTGGCCGCACAGCGTGATCAGGTCTTTATAAGGCCTGACCGCGCTGTGCTCGTCACTCTGCGCCATTAGACAGTCAGTGTAGCGAGAGCTGCTGCTGATTGAGGGACAGATTTGTGGCCTTTCAGCTAGTGTAGGCACAGGGTTGCCAGTCTATTTACAACAGGCCTTTTGAGGACTACTAGAGCAGTATACAGGCAGGCAGGGAGGCAGGGTATCTACCAAACTTCGCTGTGCCAGTATACCAGCCTGCATCGCATCTGGGGCTGGTTTCCAGGCTCATCCATCCCAAAAACCGTGCTTTTAGGGATTTATTTAGCTCACTATAGGCAGGAGTAGGTTTTAGCTCAAATTAGGGTACACCAAAAGCCTTGTGCTAAAAAACAACTCTTCTCTGCACTAATTTAGCATCTAATTGCTGCTACTGTAGGTTGCAGCGTTAATTAGGGTACACCAAAAGCCTTGTGCTAAAAAACAACTCTTCTCTGCACTAATTTAGCATCTAATTGCTGCTACTGTAGGTTGCAGCATTAATTAGGGTACACCAAAAGCCTTGTGCTAAAAACCAACTCTTCTCTGCACTAATTTAGCATCTAATTGCTGCTACTGTAGGTTGCAGCGTTAATTAGGGTACACCAAAAGGCTTGTGCTAAAAAACAACTCTTCTCTGCACTAATTTAGCATCTAATTGCTGCTACTGTAGGTTGTAGCGTTAATTAGAGTACACCAAAAGCCTTGTGCTAAAAACCTACTCTTGTCTGCACTAAATGTGCATCTAAGTGCTGCTACTGTCTGTTGCAGCGTAAATTAGGATACGCCAAAAGACACGCTATTGTAGTCAGCGTTTGTGTCTGACTAGTCCACCTGCAGGGCCTTAATTTCAAAACTTAGGGTCTTGCTAAAAACATACTCTTGTCTGCACTAAATTTGCATCTCAGTGCTGCTCCTCTAGGTAGCAGTGCTAATTAGGTACACCAAAAGCCTTGTGCTGAATACCTACTCTTGTCTGCACTAATTTAGCTGTATGCATTCAGCAACACATTGAATATGCGCAAGTCCGGTGGCAAGGGACAAGGAACTGGACATGATGGTGGTGCAGGTAGAGGACGGCCCGTGTGCAAGCTCGAATTGCGCCACGACAAATGCCCACATCATCTCGCTCGACTTTCTTGTCACAATTTCTAGGTAAACGCAGCAGTACTCCACTATTAAACCAAGACCAGTGTCAACAGGTTGTTAGTTGGATAGCGGATAATGCTTCCAGTCAGTTTGGCACCACCACAAATACCCTGTCTTCAACACGGTCAAGTTTCAGTAGTCATGAGAGTGGACTGCACATTCCACACCCTGATCCTCCTTTCTCCCACCATGCCGAGTGCCACGACCCGGACATAACTGATCCCACACTTGGACACACTGAAGAGCTGTTCAGTTATCCATTCGCAGAATCTGGCCTCTCGCCAGCTCCAGTTGAAGTGGGTCATGAGGAGATCGTATGTACCGATGCCCAAATATTTGAGCAGCCACGGTCTCACGAAGGCAACGGTGGGAACGTGTCTCAACAAGAGGTGGATGATGATGAGACACAAATGCCACAAAGTGAGGAGGAGGACCAGGGTGCTGAAGTGGAAGACGACGTGGTGGATGATCCAGTAACTGACCCATACTGGCAGGAGAACATGCAGAGCGAGGACAGCAGTGCACAGGGGGAGTTAGGCGTAGCATCACAACAGGCCGGAAGAAGTAGGGTGGTGTCCGCAGGCAGAAGGCAGGCAACCATTCCCCGGAACAACAACACGAGTGATGTTGCCAGTACAACTGCTAGGTCTTCCCGAGTCTGGCTGTTTTTTAAGGTGTCTGCAGATAATTCAAAAAAGGCCATTTGCAACACCTGCCATGCCACCATGAGCAGGGGTAGCAAAACTAGCAGCCTGACCACCACCAGCATGATCAGGCACATGGCAACAAAGCACCCGACTTTGTGGGATGTACAGCAGAGTACAGGAGCATTGTCTGTGAAAGCACAGTAAATATGGACAGGTATGGTCCACGCTGCTGGAAATAAAATGAAGGACGTCCAAGGTAGAAATGATAGGTGCCTTTAGTCCATGACCTACGCATTTCAAGGCTGTCCCAGCCTCTTCATCAGGAGAAATTGATGGTGTTTCTCCTGAGGAAGAGGCTGGGATGGCCTTGAAATGTGTATGGCAGAGGTCCCCAACTCCAGGCCTCGAGGGCTGCCAACAGTGCATGTTTTCAGGATTTCCTTGGTATTGCACAGGTGCTAATGTGATCATCTGCACAGGTGATGATTCCAGCCCCTGTGCAATACTAAGGAAATCCTGAAAACCTGCACTGTTGGCGGCCCTTGAGGCCTGTAATTGGGGACCCCTGGCGTAGGGCATGGAATAAAGGCACCAATCATTTCTACCTTGGACGTCCTTCATTTTATTTCCAGCAGCGCGGACCATACCTGTCCATATCTACTGTCCTCCTTATTGTGTCCGCCCCCCTGCTCGCCTGTGCTGACGTCTAAGCTTCTGTACTCACGCGGGCGCACAGTAAGGATGGGAGCCGGCGGCTGACGTCACGGCCTTGCTGTGCGCCTGTGTGAAAAGAGAAGCTTCTGGCGAACACAATAAGGAGGAGGAACAGAGCAGCAGGAGGCGGTGCAGAGCGGCCGGAGGCAGGGAAAAACCTCCGTGCTAGCGTTGACTCAATAAGAAGGAAGGCGCTTCCGGACTCACTAAATGTACTATTTATAAAGTGTGTATCTCAGCACTGAGGGGGGCTAGAAACATGAGGGAACCCTTCCCTGAATGCAGCAGGCATGCTGCATTCAGTGGTGCATTTAGATTGTCAGGCACCAGGGGGTGACAGGTTTTCTTTAAAAGTGAATACCAGAGGGTTTTTTTTTAACATATTCCTGGAGTGAATGTCACAAAGCAGGGAAAATGTCTTGAACTAACAGCACCATTATAGTTTACATCTGGCTGCAGCCAACAAAGGGAGAGATCGGAAAGGGAGAAGAATATATATATAACACAAGCCAATAAGATGGTAAATTTAAAGCACAACTCCAGTGTTTCTTTGTTTTCATTGTAACCGTAGAGTGGGGATTTAAATATAAGTCCCCTGCCCCTGTAGCGCCCTGTGCCAGGTAAAGCCACAGAACCAACTAGTTCACTAAGGGATTTCCACATCTGGTACCTCACATACACCCAACACCTTCCACTCCAGGCCTGTAGGGAGAGTCCAACTGGTTGCCGTTAAGCCAGATTCCCTATAAATACAGGTGCTGGGGGGGAAGTTAGCCAGAGTGTGCAGTCACTAGAAGAACTGTGAAGTCAGCTCAGTGCCCAGTGAGCTAAAACTGGTTATCGGAGCCGTGCTAGGCCCGAAACCAGTGCACGCCAGAGCCAGTGTGAGGGTCCAGAGAGCGAGGGCCAAAGGCAGAAAACACTACTGAGTGGGTAGAGGAGCCATACCGGGTCACCTTACCAGAACACCGGTCACTGAAGACTGAGTCTGCAACAGGGAAAGAGATCAGCCCAGCAGAGAATCCAGCACACCGTGGAGGCTTAGCTTCCCGGACACCCGCAGCACCCACATTTGAGAGCCAGGGACTGCAGGAGAGATATTGGTAGCCCAAGAGAGAGCCCTCAGTGCAGCAACATGGGTGTGGAGAAACAGGAGGTCACGCCAGACTCAAGAGAAGGGACAGGACAAGGAGGTCTATACCTCACTCAGTGTGGAAATCCCAAAGTGTATCCTTCAACCCGGGACATGTACCTGTCTTTCATCAGTAAAAGGTTCAGAAAAAGACTTTATTGTGTGCGTGCCCCTTCTTCAACCTGTCCCACACCACAATGACTACGCTGCCCCATTCCTACTGTGCTGCCCTATTCCACCATCATACCCTACAGCCCCGGGGAACCCCCTCTTCCTGTAGAGAGCTACAAGACCTTGCTGCTGCCCATTACCCTGGAGCTCCCAAGAGCACCGGTGCCATCACCAGACTTACAGGTGGCGTCACGACTGACAATAACTTTAATCCCTGTAAATATACCTCTTTTCCTTGTCTCCCAATGGCACAGGCTCGGGCACCTGACCACCCGAGACCTGAGTCCCCAGTCCCTTGTGGCCCCAGACAACTCCTGTCTTATACTTACCTGCTACCATTTTCATCTGTTTCCAGCATGTATTTGTGACCTGACGGCAGCTCCAGGGTTTGAGGGAGTGCGTCGGAGGTCAAAACCCAGAACATCTCTATGGGAGCTTTGTTCTGGCCTTGTTCTGGCTCTCATAGATTTGTATTGAAAACTTGTGGCATAGCTTCTAACTTCCGGACAGTTAGAAGTTGCGAGCACAAGATAATGCCACAGACCAGAGCCACACCTACAAGGGATGATAACGCCAGAGGGTGAGTATACACTAGGGTGCTGCGGACTTACAGTAGATTTAAAGCACCAATCCAGCGCTGAAAAAAATCAAACCTCTGGAGTGGTGCTTTAATTGTAGTAACTAGTGGTTATACAGTAGTAAATATGACCTAATCCTGGAAAACCCTTCTAATCCTACAAAGTGAGGCGGTACAACCACAATCTACTCACTTGGTTACCCGCTCAGCATTTTTTTCCTGCTATAAATCTCTGTTTTTGTAAACAAATCTGTTTCCTAAGGAGTCTCGGGACATCATTGTATGACATTTAGTCATTCATTTTCTTTCCACCTAAAAATGTAACTGTGACTCACGCAGCACAGAACGTAGTACGACTTTCTGCCTCCTCCCATACCTTGCGTATATACAGCTGCCAAAACCTGGGTGTAGCTGAATTCTTCACTTGGTCGTTCTCTGCATATATGTTCCTATAAAATTCTCATGGGGCAACACCCTAATTGCATCACACAGAAGCTATAACTGCTTGTGAAATATTTCTATCCAAGTATTTCCATTCACACCAAAAGTGAGCAAGGACGTCTGCTCTCACCCGCTCTCTGGTAAGCTTTCTTTGTAAATTTGCTTTAAGGGTTTTTGGCAAAGTTAATGCAGAACTGGAGATTGAACATCATTTCTGAGGTATTCAGACAGATGCTTATCACTGACTATTCAGCTGTAAATTAAATTTTTTAACACCCAGTGGCTCGTAACCTTTTGGTTTGTAGTTTGTATGCGTTTGTGACTTTTTATCCTCATATTTCTTTGTATTTCTGTGTTTTTGCTCTATTATTTTCATGCAAGAAAAGATTTTATCAAGCCAACAAAAGAAGTGAAATGTCATGTCTGCAAACACAAATTACTCAAAATATGTGTAATACCTGACAGCCCAAAGCGAGAATTGAGTGGATACAGATACAGCAAAGCTATATATTTATCTGGCTGACATTAAAGTCACTATCTATAATATTGTGTGTCCCTCTAAAGATGTCAGTTATTACATTTTTAAGCAATTTAGGACCAGACAGACAGGTTAACCTTCCTTCTCCATGCACATCATTGTGCCTTGGGCACCCATGACACAGTCACTTTTTAATGTTGCGGCTTGTTAGACCATTCCTCTAGAAGTGTTTATCAGCTCCAGTCCTCAAGAGGTAGTATAGTGCATATTTTCAGGATTTCCTTAGTTTTGCACAGGTGTTGGAATCATCACCTGTTCAGGTAAGTTAATTATCACCTCAGGTTTCACACTGCAGTTTTTTCCCTGATCAGGTTCCATCAGTGTTTGTGTGCCAAAACCAGGAGAGGAACTTGCAGAGAAAAGCTGTAATTGAAAGATTGACCCCTGTTCTGGGTTTGGAGACACTCCTGGTTTTGGCACACAAACCGGATGGAACCTGATCAGGGAAAAAACTGGAAGTGTGAACCAGCCTAAGGAAATCAGGAAAACATGCACTGTTGGTGGCTTTTGAAGACTGGACTTGTGGAACACTGATCTAAAAGATCATTTTCACTGCAATCTTTGGTGGTTTTCCATCTTAAAGAGTTCTCAATTTGTACATAGTTATCTTCAGTTCTTAGGGTTTGTTTAGTGGTTGACACAGAGAGCAGAGGGCTCCTGTGCAAGAAAAATACATAGAATCATAGAATGGTATATTTGGAGGGGACCTCCTGGGTCATCTGGTCCAACTCCTTGCTCAAAGCAGGATTTACTAAATCATCCCAGACAGATGTCTATCCTGCCTCTGTATAAAGACTTCCATCCAAGAAGAACTCACCACCTCTCATGGCAGCCTGTTTCACTCGATCACCATCACTGTTAAAAAGTTTTTTTCTAATATCTAATCTGTGTCTCCTCCCATTCAGTTTCATCCCGTTGCTTCTAGTCTTTGCTTGTGCAAATTAGAATAAAGCTGATCCCTCTACAGTGTGACAGCCCTTGAGATATTTATATACAGCTATTAAGTCTCCTCTCAGTCCTCTTTTTTTGCAAACTAAACCTTCCCAAATCCTGTAACCATTCCTTATAGGACAGATTTTTCAGGCCACTCACCATCTTGAGCCCCATGCAGTGCAATAGCTCATCGTAATGCAAAATATTACCTGCTATGGAGGTAGAATTCCACCCCCCACCACCATCGCCTGGGACCCAGATTGCACCATTAATATGTCTGTCCCTTCTTTTATTGGCCCAGATAAGATTGGCACTGCCAAGCTTCCATTATATGTTTCGGCTTCATATTTGGTGAGCTGGCTTGGATCAAACATTGTTGCCTTGGAATCCTGGGTGCAGGACCGCTGTACTTATGCCAGACTTTAGGATGGAGATGTTTAATCCAGCTGCTGAACTGAAAAGATGAATATTGCTCAGCAACATACAATTTAAACATAATAAATGAACAAAAATATCATGAACTTGGAGGAACATTTGTTTCGGGAAAAATTTAGAGCATGATGTAAATGTATATCACTTGTTAAGAGTAATATTTAATAATTTTCTATTTTACATGTCCGAAACATTTTCTGAACAGAAGACTGTTTTCCAAATGTTATAATTTCATTACCTGAATCCATTTTGATTAACTATGTATCACTTATCCTTCTAACAAAACTGCAGCCATTTTATGTTTGTTTAAGTAGAAATCTAAACTTGTATTAGTTGCTTCAGAGCTAATAACACGGGACTAGTTTGCAAGAACAGAAGAGTAAGGCTAGGGTCACACTTGCATTGTGACCCTAGCATGACACAAGCACTAAATACTTAGAAATTTTCACTGCAGCGCATAGCGTTAACGCGCTGCCAGGCAATGGAGCCCCATAGTAACCCGCTGTTTACCTTTGCAGAGTCACATGCAACGAGGTCGCAATGATGTCGCTTGAACGACTCCAAATCCGTGACGTTTAAGCGATATCGTTAACGAAGTTGTGCCGTGTAACGGGGCCTTTATGGAGATGATTATGTGAAACAAGTGTTGCAATAACAAAAAAATCAAAAAAATAAATATGAGGAAATGAGAAATCTTGTACAAAAGAAGCACACTTTATTGCCTCACAAATTTTTATAAAAAGTACAAAACTAGGAAAACCACAGACAATGTAGAGCCTTCATTACCAATCAATAGATTGGGATCTACCTGTAGATCTCTGACTGGTTATGAGTAGATCACACTGCTATCCATGATTTAAAAAAGATATCTAAAATCCAACAGGGTGGAAAAAAAGCAAAAAAATACATTTTCATATCTTGTAAATCCTCTCCTCGCATCTTGTTGATACTGTTGTTCTTGCCAATGTTAGCATTGCAGCCAATCACTGGCCTAGCAATGGTTCCTGCATGTCCGCACTGGATCGCTCAGACCTGTGATTGGCTGAAATGATGATTTGTGTAAAGTTCCCCCATCATCACTGCAGGGCAAGTCAACATATTGGTGGGAGACGACTTACATGATGAGAATATTTTCTTTACTTTTCTCCTTTCTCTTCTGTGTAAAACTGTTTTTTATTATTATGGTCTTTAGCAACTACAGAACTGAAACAATAGATTTATCCTGACCTATGTAGACTATTGAACATCCGACAGACATAAATATACCAACTGTGTGATATAAGTTTGTGTCATCATCCTTATTGAGAGTTCTTCCATAGATTGCATGGATTGCACATTTAATTATGGCAATAGATGTTCCATTGTATTAGACGTCAATGACTCAACCTCATGAGCCCCAATGCAAAATGTTAATCTTTAATAGTATTGGTCTTCTCATAGATGCCAAAGAGACATTTGGGGCCCTATAGACTTCTGGGTTTGGGTGTGATTGCAACCCTGCACCTACTATAATTATACCCCTGGTTGTCATCTATAATTAGCTGATTAATGAATCAGTGATTTATCTTTGCATTATACATATAGGGAGAAGAGGTTATATATTATAACGAATAGGAAGTGATAAAATCCAGTTTTATTACTTTGAATTATAATAAAAAATATACATTTACTAAAAAGTAAAAAAGAAATAAAAACTTTGGTAATTTCGACCTAATCTATCTATACATACATTATTTAATCGTGAATATCCAGACATACTGGGTGATTGTACTTAGATGTCAGCTCTGCCATTTAATTGACTGTATAATGTGACTGATGGCCCCAGGCACTCCAGTGTTATTCATGGCAGGTATGCGCTGAAGCCTTAAGTGTACAATGATGACTTTATAACCTCAGGGCTACAGCAATCTCATTATGAGTACTCCTCTCAGTGCACTGATATTATAGCAGGCAAGAACATGTATCTGACTTCTGTGTCAGGATAGATACGGAATTTACATGCAGAATAAAATCCAGGCTGCTGTAATATTAGCTGTTGTATTCCTCGATGGCCCCTGTACAATACAGCTCCGAGTGTGGAGGAGATCAGCCTTCCAGCAGCTTCCACATTGCTCTTTACAAACATATTTTAGCCACGTAACCGATGTGGTTTCCCAATGTGGTTGTCTACCTCTACATACCTCAATTGATGGGTTGGGTTGCTTAGCATTTTGCTTCTCAATACACAGTGAGTCAGAGGACAGTAAATCTGGCAGATGGGTGGGGAGCTGGTGTGATACTCAGTGCTTGTTATCACACAATAGTAACACATCGCTTGCATGACTTAACGTCTTAACTCCGCTGCTATATTTAAGTTAATCGGAGTTTTTAAATGCCAAAAGGAAAGGAATTTTAATTGTTATCTTCTCTTATACACCACTGGTTAGCTACTCCCAGAAATGTGTTGACCATATGTGACAGTATGCGTTATTACAAAGAGCACAATGACAACGCTACTTTCATATATGTGTTTATTGCACTGCTTTGTACTATCATTCATTATCATTTAATCTGTTTAGTAAAATACTAAGTTATCTACTTCAACTCAGCTGTATCACGATCAGGACACTATCTAAACGCCCCATCATTTCTTGACATCTAAACGCTGCATCATTTCTCCTGTGGAGACTCTAGTGTTCTCTGCGGGACAATGCAGTGTCTGTGCGCAGGATCAGGATTCTGGGTGTAGAGTCTTTTCTCTTGTGGAAACTGTAATGTTCTCGGCAGCAGAAAGTGCTGTATGTACCCAGGATCAGAATTTTGGTGGGTGCAGAGTATTTTTTCTTGCGGAGACTCTAGTGTTCTCTGTGGGAGAATGCAGGGTCCGTGCCCAGGATTAAGATTCCAGGTGCAGCATATTTTCGCTATGATCTCCTACTGAGAATACTAGCATCTCTGCAATAATTGACTGACATGCTGCTTGGGAAGCCACACCACATGTCAGTTTACAGCGCATCTAAAAGAAGCACAGTGGGCAGGAGATTTCTGTAAATCCATCCACTGTGTGTGTACTGTACAATGCATTTTAGACGCAGCGACAACACATTGCATTCCAAACGCTATTAACACTGTTTGTGGGCACTCACCCTTAGGTGCCATATATATGTAACTGTTTAGCTCTTGCAGAGTCCCATATGGCCAATAATATAGACTCTCTTCCTTATTTTTAATTTTTGAGGTATGCAGATTAGTAATGTCTGCATTTTTCCCTTATAGGATGTGAACACCTTCAGAGGTATGTTCTGTTTCTCAAAGGGGATTATCTGGTACTTTCCTTTATAGTTATAATTACCTTTTGCCATAGAATTTCCTTTATTAATTTGTATGGCTTCTACATCCTCTATGCTTCACTGTACATAGCAGGCTGCAGAATGAGTAAAGGGGCTTGTACTAAGATTATACTTTATACCTTACAAGTATTGAATGCTTTGGATCTGACCATTGGGATCCCAACCAATCCTGAGAACGGTCTTGTCAAAATGGGGAAAGTGTCACAAAAGCACACCTCCATTCTATCCATTTATTATTGTGCATTGCTCAGCTATCCCCAGCATTACTTAAGAGAATAAAAAGAGGGGAGGTGAGCATGCCTGGCCAGACAGCGGTCTGCTGAGAATCCATTGTCAAGCTGGTCCTGACAGAGGTTTATAAACCTTATCTTTCTTTTGAACTCCTCTAAGTTAATTGATTACCACATCACAGCTCAGCTGTGGTCTATATGAATAGATTGTTCTATTAAGGGCAATAAATAATTATGATTCATTGTAATCCAATTCAGTATTATTTTAGTCTCCTTTGTTGAACTTCTACTAGTTACAGAAGCTCCTCCACCTTTCTATATATAATAATAATATTTATGCACTTATATAGGACTCTTAATTCCACCACACCTTGCATACATCAGAAATACTGACTCCATTGCAGCTCATACTCTAAACTTCCTATCAGTATGTGTTTGTAGTGTGGAAGGAAATCAGAGAACCCAGAGTAAACCACATAACCACAGGGAGAACATACAAACTTCTAAGGCTGGATTCACATTGCGGCGGCGTCCGGTCCGGGGCTGTCAGGAGTGACAGCCTGGACCGGAGTTTTGCTGCATAGAATACTATCGGGCTGCACGGAGCTGGATCGCACCGGGTGGCAATTATCTGCCATCCGGCTGCTATCTCGCCGGATGTATCCTGGAGTAGTGGGGAATTGTCTGCCGAATCCAAAAACGTTGCATGCAACGTTTTTGGAATCGGAAGAAAAACCCCACTTGTCCCGGCTTCATCCGGCGAAATAGCAGCCGGATGGCAGATAATTGCCACCCGGCGCGATCCAGCTCCGTGCAGCCCGATAGTATTCTATGCAGCAAAACTCCGGTCCAGGCTGTCACTCCTGACAGCCCCGGACCGGACGCCGCCGCAATGTGAATCCAGCCTTACATATGTTGTCCTTGGTGGGACTCAAACCCAGGACCACAGCACTGCAAGACAACAATGCTAACCACTGAGCCACCATGCCACATACTCAAAGTTGTAAGTGCTTGTTCACACACATGTAAGACAGTATCTTCTATTTAGTTATTAAACTGTAACTGTAGTTTTAATTTTTAGTTCAGAAATATATAATACACATGAAAATAAGTAACTTTGTGACATATCTTATCAGACAAATCTGCTTCTTTCTCTGCCAGAATTGATCAGTAATTAGCAAAATTCTCAATTATGAAGACAAATCTGTATTCAGTGAAGACTTTCCTATTACTGAGATAGGAGATGGCAGTTGTTACTGATGAAATTATATGTAGATAGAAGAGGGGGAGGCGGAGCTGTCTTTAGCTCCTCCTTCTGCCTCTAGCTCCTCCCGTCATCATAGCATTTCATCAGTAACAACTGCCATCTTCTGTCTTAGTAATAGGAAAGTCTTCACTGAATACAGATTTGTCTTCATAATTGAGAATTTTGATAATCACTGATCAATTCTGGCAGAGAAGAATGTAGATTTACCTGATAAGAAATATTACAAAGTTGCTTATTTTTATGAGTACTATTGATTTCTGAAATAAAAATGATAATGATGGTTATGCTTTAAGGAATTATTGCAATTCTTGGCACTGACTACCATTTTCTAAAAATATAATTTGGAATGACTCTGTGCCAACAATGACTTTGTGTTCCTGATTTTGGTCATTCAAACATTTTTATTTCCTTGATTGGTAACCAAACCATCAATTACTGAGGTGTAAATCTCATGTACTATGCTTTGGCAATCATCAGCTTGTATCTAAATATGATGACTGTGGTCAGGGAGATGGCCAAGGCAGACATGTGGTGTAACGGGATCAGATGTTTGTCACGCTAGTTCACTAATACTATAAGGACTTGAAAAAAATATGAAATGTCTATGATTTAATAGCTTCAATATAGATATTTTTCCTCTCCATTGCTATTTTTCTAAATTGTGTCTTTTAATATAAATCTATTTCTACTTAGGCAGTATAAATATATATCTATAGAAAGATTTTATATGGTGGAAAAAGGAATGGCATTTGGATGTGTTCATCTTCAGATATATGAAATAAATGAATTAATGCTAGAGAAGACATAGTTGTAGCATGGCCAACAAAAGATGTATGTTACTAATAGCACAAGGTTTGGGGATGTGTCGCCAGAGGGTTTCATGCCTAAAAGAGCCAAGATAAATCCTATTAGTGCTGCATCAAGAAGAAAGCAGGAAAAACAGCAGAGAATTTGGATGACACAAGTGGCCAAACCTTTTTGGGTTGGGTGTTGGCTCAGATTTAAAACTATTAGTAAGTGTTCTGCACAGTAGTCAGATCTAGTTGAGCAGAAACATTATAGGCATTGAGTTACAGCATGAGTGTAAACCTGCATGGTGCCAGTACTTGTCCTTATATATTATCCTATTCAGTACTCGGAAACAGGCAACAATTTAATCAAAATCATTGTCAGTCTACTCATTACTGACAACTGGAGCAAAACGATTACTATGACCGTGGTTCTAGAATAATCTAAATATAAGATCTAACAATTTATAGCTAATGGAGGTAAGAATACTTCTCTTAACAGATGATAAAGTTACCCATATTTCCCCTTTTTTCATATTATCAGTAAAAGTAGTTAATATCAATTATTTTAACATCCAACTAATAAGGACATGTTTCCATCAAAATGGAGGGAAAGCTCCTAAAAGGGAAGTCATCGTTTGAGGTTCAGTGATATTCCATACCTATACATGTGTTGTTATCATTAGACCCTTTGTCTCTCCATCTGGTTTTCATAAGCCCCAGCAAAATTTATTGCTGCCCTATTAAAGTCCTATGCATGAGGTCTTCCATTCCCTAACATTATAGCATTAGGTAAGTATCAGTAAGTGCAAATTGATAAAATAACCTAATACTTCCAAAAAATCATCCTATAAATTAATACACCCAATATTCAGGTTTGCAATGCCTAGGTAATTTTGCTATTTAATATATATTGTATGTCAGCTCAGATACTCCACTGTGCGTGGGTGTCAGGTGAGTAATAAATTACATAGGGGCAGATGCAGTAAAACCAGATTAGGCAGCTCTGTATTTTCAATTAGGCGATTAACATATATGGTTTTGTTACATAAGCAAATCAATTTTAGAAGAGCAAAAACATACAGCTTGTCTGTAATGTCCAATCTTCCAGCTCATCTGTAATGCCCAAGGTTCCAGCTTGTCTTTAATGTCTAATGTTCCACCCAGTCTGTAATGTCCAATGTTCCAGCTCATCTGGAATGCCCTATGTTCCAGCTGGTTGGTAATGTCCAATGTTCCAGCTCTTCTGGAATGTCCAATGTTCTAGCTGGTCTGTAATGTCCAATGTTCCAGCTGGTCTGTAATGTCCAATGTTCCAGCTGGTCTGTAATGTCCAATGTTCCAGCTGGTCTGTAATGTCCAATGTTCTAGCTCATCTGTAATGTCTAATGTTCCATCTCGTCTGTAATGTATCTTCCAGCTCGTCTGTAATGTCCAATGTTCCAGCTAAAAGAAAGGAGAGGGAGCGCACATGGGGTCTTTCCCTTTTTAAAAGAAAAATTTTTGCCCCTCAATGGTCAGACTCACTATTTTCAGTTGTGTGAGTCACAACCAACTGTAGAGACCTTGAAATGGTGGCCGTTGCGGGTGCCTCGCTTGTAAGGAGAAGACAAAGAAGAAGAAAGGGCTAGGCTCCGTATCCCGCGCAGACCAATAAACGTGAAACTGGTGTTGTTCGTTTCCTTATTATCACCAACGCGTTTCACAACAGGACCTGCTGCTTTGCCAGGGCAAATATGGTTGCCCTGATGAAGCAGCAGTTCCTGCTGTGAAACGCCTTGACGATAATAAAGAAACAAACAATACCAGTTTGACGTTTATTGGCCTGCGCGGGAAACGGAGCCTGGCCCTTTCTTCTTCAATGTTCCAGCTGTTCAGCAATGTCCAATGTTCCAGCTTGTCTGTAATGTCTAATGTTCCACCATGTCAGTAATGACCAATGTTCCACCCAGTCTGTAATGTCCAATGTTCCAGCTGGTCAGTAATGTCCAATATTCCAGCTGGTCAGTAATGTCCAATGTTCTAGCTGGTCTGTAATGTCAAATATTTTATCTCATTTGTAATGTCCAATGTTCCAGCTGGTCTGTAATGTCAAATGTTTCATCTCATCTATAATGTTCAATGTTCCAGCTGGTCTGTAATGTCCAATGTTCAAACTCATCTGTAATGACCAACATTCCAGCTCATCAGTAATGTCCAACGCTCCATCTTATCAGTAATGTCCAACGTTTTAGATCTTCTGTAATATACAATATTTCAGATCATCTGTAATGTACAGTGTTCGGAAAATGTAAATGATAAAAAGAGTAGTTTTTTTATGTAGCAAAAGAACAGTCATGGGGCAACCAGTAATCCCACCACCGGCTTCACAGGCTAATCAGTATACAAGGACACTCATAAATTAACCATTAAAAACCCCACACATATATAAATAAAGAGACCAGTCACCATGTCAAAACCCAGCTTTTGCCTTTACTTCCTTCCCATTGCTTCTGTAAGTATCAAATATTTACATCTTTTTTTTTTTTTTTTTTTTTAAATCTAACAAATGGTTTTAGCAATATTGGCCTTTTTATTTAGCACTAATGTTTCTGTTCATTTCCAAGTAGGCATGGCTAACAGGGTAATTAGCTAATGACACGACCAAGGAGATCTTGTGAGACACCCACTTGATGGCAAACATAAAAATTTGCACTAATTAGAGAGGTTTATATCTTCATATGGTGTATTAAAACAAAAAGAGAATACCTAGAGGAGCAGTGCAAAATATAACCCCTTCCTATCTTATATATTGGAAAAGGGTGTATAAAAGAGTAATACACAATGAGGTATGATTAATAAAATGGTAACATTGGGATGATAGAGTATTGGATAGAAGGGCTCAGTGGGTTCCTTGGGTTGAACAGAGGCTTCATTATTGGCTGCTGGGATTGATTTGTTTACCATGACAGGCATTGAGCATTGAGTTTTGCTGATGGTTGGCTAAATCTTCAATGTAGTCACTTCAATGGTGAATAACAAACACCGTGCACTTGTATGCGAATTTGTCAATCCGTTAGTCAATGAGAAAATTTCTCCCTTTAACTAAAAATGTCTTTGACAAGTTTAGTTCTGGAAATCAACAAAGAACCCTGAGATATGAGTGACGCCTCAAGCTTTTTACCTGCTAAAATAAGAGGGAATTCTATCAAATTGAGAACATGCTTAAAAAAAATCCATGGCCACGTGTTTGCTAAAATAAGTCTTCCTCCCTGAGAGCCTCGGGTGCAGTTCTGTCATTTTACAGATGAAAAGCTAAAAGCCTGGGGCTATTGTATGGTGACTATAACTGGCTTCCACAGTGGATAGAATTCTCTGCGTAGGAAGATTTACAAGATGACCATTTCCATGGTGAAGACTAAAAGAGAAAATAAACTATGCACTAAGTGGAAGGAGCATACTATTACATGTTATACACTACAATTATGTTTTACAGAAACATTCACTGCAATAAAACAGCAGATGACAAGTGAAATGTGTCACGTCAGGTCACTTTCACACAATAAACATGACATTCGATGAAGATCCAAAAGTGACTGTCAGAGCGCACATCACTAAGGACATAGTGTAGGATCTGTCGGCACTTCCGGGGAACACAGATACCTTCAGTGAACAACGCAATGGCGGCGTCTATATGCGGCATTAGCGATTGGCATCCACCGTTAAAAACGTGCGCGTGCACGTGCGGTGGCTACCTGTTGCTAGGCACAGTGGCGGCGTGTAAAGGTACCTTAATGGAACAAATGAAGCCAGACATGTCACTTGAAGAAAGTATCATCAAGGTACGACTTGTCTACTTTGTGCACAGTTTACAAAGAGAAAAGTCACTAGAGAAGGACATTATGGTAGAATAAATAGAAGGAACAAGGAGAAGAGGAAGACCAGCAACCCAATGGCTTAATCCTATCAAGATACCTGTGGAGAAGCCCCTGGTGGACCTATCTAGGCTTGTGCAAGATCGATCTGCCTACAGAGCATTCATCCATCAAGTTGCCATAGCTCGAGATTGAGCTGAACGGCTGTAAATAATAATAATGCCATCACTTTTCGCAGGTATTTCTAAGCAGTTAAGTTTCATTATAATACTGATATTTACTCCAAATTCTGCCTCAACAGCAGAGCTAGAATGCTATATAGCAGCTTGTTGAAGATTTGTGTCCATTTACAGATTACCTGAGGCAAAGATAACATGTCAGTACATCTACAAAAGCCAAGTAATGTGCATAACCAAGCATGTTTTAATAATAAAAATATACTGGAGCGCAGTTTCCCACACAATAGCATGTACTTACGGTACTATACTCTGTATATAAGCCAATTACTCCATCCATTACAAAAATAGAACATAAGGTATACCCCCGGGGAAGCGACGGGATGTGAGGGATGGATTGTCATTTACAATTTTGTACCTTTACATACATATCGATACTTATTTCAATCATCTAAGTTGCCTGCAATTTAGATTAATCGATTTGGACATATTGGAGGAAGTAATTATAGATAATTTATGTCACAAACTAAGCTTTCATAGGTCATTAATGTATTTTTTAATTACCGACACATTCATAATCAAAATTATTTTCTATAACTGTGTCTAAATGTTTGGGAGTGTTCATGAATGATGTACATGATAGGTGTCAGGCTTGTTTTCTGTAGAGTAGGTGGCATCTAGCATGTCTTGGGCCTTGGTAGAATGAGGTAGGACTTTACCAAACAATTCTGCAATATTCACCTTGCATGTAGAGCCTTTACTCCTCCTCAGATTGTTAGTGTAGCTGGCATAGACTGGCGGCCCACCAAAGGTCCACCAACCGGTAACATTCATTTGGAATCCTACTGTTCAGCTACATTAAATCATATTACCCCTCATTCAGAAATCTCCCTCTGCTTTTATAGAATTATAAATTGGGTAGTCTGTTCATTGAAAGATGAAATGTTACCTGTCTGCTCATAGTGAATCAAGCACAGCGGCCCAGCCCGGGACCCTCCTGTTCCACTGTGGGCCAGTCCAAACCTAGAGTTGGCTATAAAGAAATCTGAATGTGACGCGAGCATAGTCTGGGAAGAGAAACAGAGGTTTTTTCCAATGTGCAGAACAGGAAAGAAAGTTCAGTAAACCAGGAGGGCATTATCTTGAAGGATTATATCTGAAATTATAAATTGAATTATTTCAATAATTTTACCGTATATCTTTTTTATATAATTGCTCTTGTTCATCTAAAATTAAGAATAAAGCAATCTGAAGGTAGAGCATATTACATAGTCTACCTATGTGTTTTCTTGATGGCAAATTACACTTGTTTGCAGTCGGACACTGGGATTATATGTATTTTTACTCCCTATTGTTGTTAATGTACGGCAGCAAGAATTAGAAGTGAGATGGAGAAATGCAAAATAGCTGCAATAATTCATATGGTCAGAAAACAGGAGCTTCAGGTCAATTATACTTCAGTTTGGGCCATTCACATTTGTGAAACAAGGACGGTGCTCAGACACCCAACGACCAGGTGTCCTGGCCTGATCTAACTTCTTCATATGTGCCTATGAGGCTGTTAGCTGAGGTCAGGAGCACCAGGGGAGCAGTCAAATATATTCTGTAAAGTTCTTTCAATTTAGTCAGGTAAAGAATATTTATACCGTGTTAGCCAGTAGATAGAAAAATATATTGTAATCTGAGAGTCCTCGGTGGTTGACACCTTTTAATGGCTACCTGAAAAGATGGTAAATTTGTGTCATTATCAGCCTGATGAAGGGGCCACAGTGTCCTGAAAGCTTGCTATGCTTACCATCTTTTCAGGTAGCCATTAAAAGGTGTCAACCACTGAGGACTCTCAGATTGCAATATATTTTTCAATTTAGTGAGAAGATAACTAAGCAGTGTTGAAACTTGTCTCACAATGCACATGGGAACCACACGTGCAGAATGGGTCATCCTAACATATGACAAGTTGTCAGCAACACCCTCATCTGTGAACATGATTTATAGTATCACTAAAGTAACTGTAGACTATTAAGAAATTAATAGCCAAGAATCATACATATTGTCAAGTATGGCTAAAAACGTAGCTATGATAGATATATCTAGCTTCAAGTAGTTTTGAGTTCTCGGTGTTTTAGGTTCTGGTATGTGCCAGGTTCTGTATCTGTGTGTAGATGTGCTGTATATTGAATCTTGGCCTTTTCTGTGGTAACAATACTCAGTGTGATCAGTAGTAACTTCATTTGATCCACAGTATCTCAGCATTTAAAGAGCTGCAGAAGCCCTGGGTAGAAGAGGTGAATGAATAGCAAAAAATCATTGGTTGGGAAAAGACACAATAAGGCTGGCTTCACACTTGCAGATGGATCTGCAGCGTTTTGCAGATGCATCTGCAAGTGTGAGCATGCTGACCGCGGCCCCTATGTTTATAATAGGGCGCACGCGGTGTGAAAGCTCTCATTCACTCCTATATGTGTACTGTCAGCAGGCGTATGCCTGCTGACAGATCACACACTCCCGTCCGCACTGTGGACGCGAGATGTAGCGTCCATGCTGCGGGCGGGAGAGTGTGATCTGTAAGCAGGCATACGCCTGCTGACAGTACACATATAGGAGTGAATGAGAGCTTTCACACCGCGTGCGCCCTATTATAAACATAGGGGCCGCGGTCAGCATGCTCACACTTGCAGATGCATCTGCAAAACGCTGCAGATCCATCTGCAAGTGTGAAGGCAGCCTAACAAACTCTTAAAGGGAATCTTTGTGATTTTATCTGAAAATCAGCATAATGTAAGCACAGAGACCTTGATTCCTGCTATGTGTCACGTACTGAACTGCTTGTTATAGTTTCCAGTGTTTTACTGGCAGGATATAATCAGTTGATGACTAATTGCTTGATGCCATCTAGCTATTCTGCTGTGTTTAAATTCCCGATTAATTAGCCCCTTTCTGCCTATGTACAGTGAACACAGACAGTTGATGTGGGTGGGGTTATACTGAGTTCAGAATTCAGAGGGCTGCTAGATCTCCAGCAGAGAAAACAGTGATTTCATCAAAACTGCAGCAAGCAGCCCAGTAAGTTATCATGATGCTGCTCTCGGATTACATAGTGAATACCTGGTTCTTGTTAATTCAATAAGTTGTTCCAGCAGATGCATATTTGGAGCTGACTTTTGAGTTAATGTCTTATAGATTGATTGATCTTATTCATATGTTTATGTTTACTATCATAACTATCAGTTAAAATTGGGTGTACATATATTTAATATATATGAAGGCTCTGAGGTGCTGTTTCCTCTGGTGGACTAAATGAACCCCACTCTGACCATATACATTGTAGACAGTGTAATTATTTGCCTTCATTAATTTGTGAAATGTTATTTCTCCATCAATGACAGTCGCAAATGATTATTTTCTTGTTTTTTATTACATCTGTAATAGTCCCCACTTTTTGCTGTGTGCCAGTCCACACCCTTTAGAAATATGAGACAAAATGCGCATAGGGTATTATCTCTTAGCAGATAGGGGCAGATGCCCTATGAGAATTGCTCACCTGGTCTGGTTATGTAAACCCACAACCAGCATATGTGCTCGTACAGCTGCTGCTGGTTCCACACCTCCACGTGAAACGTGGCAATCAATTGGAAAACAGGACGAAGTGTCGGTGATCCACGCTGCTGGAAGGAAGACCAGAACCCAAAAAGTCTGGTGCAATGGTGTTTTTTATTGCATTTCAGAGCAGCCTCTGCTCCTTCTTCAGGGATTATCCCATAGGAAGGAGCAGAGACTGCTCTGAAATGCGTTGAAAACACCATTGCACCAGACTTCTTGGGTTCTGGTCTTCCTTCCAGCAGCGCGGATCACCGACACTTCATCCTGTTTTCCAGTCCACACCCTTTGGCAAGTTACTGCAGAAACTGCTGGCCGCAACCCAGAACAGATTCAGGCTGAGGTGTGGCAAAAAGAATAACTTAAAACCTTGTAAAAATTACGTCTTACCAACATAGAGCTCAAGTCCACACAAATGTGACTTTTTCCCCAAGAAGATATGATGTTGATAAGAGTTTAACAACCCGTTTTTATGTCTATTCTGATTTGTCTTTTATGAGATTCTTTTGCACTGATTGTGTTGTTTTCTTTATGTGGGTGAAGAATTGTTATGGGAGGTTGTCACAGCTTCACCCCTGTACGGAGAATTCAGGGTTTCTGAGGAACATACATTGAAGCTGATCATTGCTCCTTTGCCTCTGTTCTATGACATAATAAGGGTACTTGAGAACTTTTAAATATTATTTTTTTGCACATTATAAAGCACATTACAACATTTTTAGATCTCTGCTTTGCCAATAATTGAAATGAAACTATTTGTTGCTAAGCAAACACATAACCTAAGCGGAACAATAGTGAGAATACCACACATTCCCTCTCCAATGGGCAGGAAGACCCGAGATGAGTGTTTGACTTGGCTTTAGGACAGGTTCTTATATACTCCAATGAACCAAACTTAGAACTAATCGAGGCTTTTGTGTAGAAAGGGATAAATCTATTTACTCATCAAACTATGGTGGTTTCATGAATAGTTTTATTGTGAACTAATTGTTGTAGAAACCTAGATTACATCTGATGCATGATAGCTTCAAGGTTTATCGCCGTCTTTTTAAATGTAAAAAACAAACTAAAAAAAACCACTGACGTGTAACGTAACAAAAGCAACAATCTTAACCTTACCTACCGAGCTCCAATATGGACGCCTATCAGGTCCTCACGGTGTCCGCACTTTCTGCTCTGTCAGGCATACTCTGTATTTTACGTATTTTTATATAAGGTTCTTCATCTAGTCCTATTGCCACAGGTGTATAATAGCCACCCCCTTGCCATACAATCTGTTTTTACAAATATTTGTGAAATAGACGTTCTAAAGAGCTCAGCGAATGAAACGATGGTCCTATAATAGGATGTCACCAGTGTAACAAGTCAGTTCATGACATTTCTTCCCTCCTAAATATTCCACAATTGAATTTAATATTATTGAAATGCTGAACGCGTTTAGGAGCAACAGAAACTCAGCCATGGAGTGGAGACGTGTTCTGTGGAGTGACAAATCACATTTCTGTGTCCGTCAGTCACATCGATGAATCTGGCCTTGGAACATTATGTGCCTGACTGCATTGTGCCAGCTATAGGGTTGGGTGGCATAGGTTTGTTTTTCAGAGTTTTGTCTACACCAGTGGTCCCCAGTCTTTTCTTACCTTGGGAGCCACATTCATCTCAGATACAGGGTTGTGAGTCACATTCAGAGACACTCCACTCAACAAGTGGTGACATCCAATTCCTGCTTTCTCTGGCCCCTCACCTTAGTGACACCCAGAGCCCCTATTAGCAATATAATGACAGTTGGAGCTTCCCCATAGAAATAGCATTGAGGCAGTATACCAAGACCCAGGGGTTCCCAACTTACCTACCTTCATTATTCCTGCATCAAGTACTCCCACTACATTATCACATCCAGCATCAAGCATGTCCTCTGACTGGCAGTGTCCACCTATACCAAGGCCAGCATATGATTACTTCGATCTGCTCTCTGTGAGGGGATACTCACCAGTCACCATCTGGAAATCTGATCTCCATAGCTATTCCTTAAGCCCCAGTTACACATCACGAGATCGCTAAAGAGATCGCTGTTACATCACAGGTTTTGTGATGCAACAGCGACCTCACCAGTGATCTCGCTATGTTTGACACGTAGCAGCGATGGGGCCACTGCTGTGACATCGCTGATCATGTCGGAATGGCCTGGACCATTTTTTGATCGTCAGGTTCCTGATGGCCAGCATGCATCGGTGTGTTTGACGCCTTAACAACGACCTCGTTGGCGACTTAGAACTCAGTCACGTAGGTCTGAGTCGTCAGACTAGCTGCTGTGTGACAGGGTCCCAACGACTGCCGAGGTTGTTATACGGGTTGCCGTATCATTGCTGAGTCGTTGAGTAGATCTGACTGTTTAACATCTCACCAGCGACCACGTAGCGACGTTCCAGCGATCCTTACCAGGTTGTATTGTTGTCAAGATCGCTGGAACGTCGCCAAGTGTGATGGGACCCCTAGACCTGGTGCTAATGTAACAAGGTGACAGAGATGTGCGAGCCACACGTCAACGACCCATTAGCTACATATGGCTCCTAACTCACCCTTAGTCTAGATACTTTATTTCCAGTATATGGAAATTTTATTCTTTCAGAGTCAGAGTACCAGCATGACTGTTCCTTAAAGGACAAAGCAAGGTCAATAAAGACAAAGCTGGTTGAGTTTTGTGTGGCAGAACTTGACCTCAACTGATCTCAACCCTATTAAAGCACCTCTGGGATGAACCAGAACAAGAATAGCAATCTAGACTTATCTTTCCATCAAATGAGGTTTATTAAAGATAAGGAATTCAATCCCTATGAACAAGACATACATACACCAATATAATCACCAGGGAAATCTGTTGGTGTTTTAATTTTTTACCTTTACAAAAATTGATGTTTTCCTTCATTCTATGTAGATAGTTATAAATGTTAAATATCTGATAGGGATATACTTAGACATACAATATATTCTATGGAAAACGGTGAGGCATATTCAGTACAAGTAGACATTTGTAATCTCACAGGGAGTAATCTAATGCTCTGACTTGCCCTTTTCTCCACACCCAGTTTTCTCTACTTTGTCTTAACTGTTGGACAAATCACCTTGTATACAATCTTACTAAGGCCTGGCATCCATGTGAAGAAAACATAGCTTGAGTCACATAAATAAGTAGTCTGTCAGTGTAGGAGGTGGGTCTCTAAATCACACATACCAGTGATGAAGTGATACTACCTCGCCCAGAAGGACACTCCTTGAGGTTGCGAGTTCAGGTTTTTAATGAGCAAGCTAGATCTCACCCGGCATTTCATTGTTACCTGTCAATATGTGCCGAAGACTTTATGCTGCCCTTGTTTTACTTAAGTCTTATGTCCTACATATCAAATTTCAATTTTTTTATCTTTGATACCAGTTTTATTCATATGGAGTGAAACACAACAGTGCTCCATAGCTTGTCCCTGATTTGTCTTGTCCTTCTGCTGTCCATTTCTTTATGCTCCCCTTAGGTTTTCTTGTTTTGGTGGTCTTCTTCAGGCAGACACTTATCTCTCTAATGTCCTTCTTCTCAATGAATGGTCAGCACAGCTGAGTGCTCAACAGCTTTCAGAATGGAGAGAGATGAAAGCCACCTCTGACAACAGCTCATCTCCTCTGAGCTTAAAAGGATTGTGGGGTTAAATATAGACCACCCAAAGTTCTCTCTATTACCAACCAGAAGGAATGCAAAAGATGGTCAGTGCTATGTAATATCATTAGATTATATGAGGCAGGTGTATGACCTTTGGAAACCTGACTGATCCTGAAAATGAAGAGACTATGGCCTTTTCAGGTTTGTTTCTCGCTTAGTGATGGAATTTTGTTATTAATATATTAATAATGCTATAAAACTTTGGAAAGTTAAAGGGAATCTGTCAACAGGTTTTTGTTACCTTACCTGACAGCAATATAATGTAGGCAAAGAAACCCTGAATCCAGCGTTGTATCATATAGATTACCGGCTGCAGCCATTCTCAAACAATTTCTTTTCAGGAACTCAGCACAGCTAGGGGAGCTGCCCCCGTCCACACCAGGCTCTCTATAGAAATTGTACATTAACAGTGAGGTGTCAATCACAGCAGGGGGCATGTTCCACTGCCATGTGTGTGAGTTTCTAGTCCTGCAATGTTATTCACAGGATAATACAGTCTTTAGTTTAAGTAAACAATAGCACACAACCTGATAAGAGAGACACGGTTTTTGTTTTTTAACCCTTACAGCATGCTGATCTCAGCTTATATAGCAAAAACCTGCTGACAGATTCCCTTTCAGAGCACCACAGGAAAAAAAAAGATTGTGTTGTACTTGGATAATCCATTGAACAGGTAGATTATTTATTTCTTACCATTTTGTGTCTAAATAAAATTCATAATAAGATAATTACACATTATCTTTTAGGCATTTTGTATATTTTGCAATTGTAATAGTCCATTATTTCAAAAGAATGCAAAACCAAATTCTTTTATTCCAGCTATTTTCCTTTTATTTGTTAATGATATTGCAAACACAAGCAAGTAGTGTCTTTTTAATAAATGGCCATTGCAGTTGTGGGTTTAGGACGGTCATTAGCGCTTCCTAAATGCATCCTTCTGCTATGTGTTAATATCTAGGACTGTGGTTCATGTGACATATTGTAGGATTCTTCCGTTTCGCATTGTTCATATTGTGCTGTCCTTTTCTAGGAACTGCTGCATTAACACCAGAACACCAAGATGTTGGTCATCCTAGCTGCCGTGTTTGTGGTCCACATTGCCGTCACTGTCATGCTCTTTGTGGCTACAATTTCCAATGTATGTATTCAAATAATAACATTAAATTTATTACTTGTAATGTTATTTAGAAATATGTAAGAAATTGGTATCAGAGATGAATACTTTATATGGATACATTTCTGTATTGGCAAACAAAACATAATGTTTCTTGTAAACCATATGAGGATTGAGTACATTAATATGTGCAGACTTCACTCATCGTGATCACTGTGTTTCAGGTTTGGCTAAAAGATCCTATAACCGGTCTATTGTCACAGGGAATATGGCTAAACTGCCAGGCTGGGAGCTGTACAAGTATATTTGGCACAATTACATCTGATCAACGTAAGTTACTTTTGATTATTAAGAATATGTTAGTCTCATTGTGACGAGATAAAAGGACAGAAGACTTGTCTGGTTAGTTGTTTTCTGGGAGCAGCACTTATTAGTATAGTGAATTTAGGAGGGTCGCAGGGTAGCTGGGTGTCTTGTACAGGAGAACCTTCACTTTATCATGTGCCCACGATGCCTATGTGATGTAGAATTTTCTGCATCAAATCTGTATCCACTTTTAGCAGCTATTTATTACACAGCAAAAAAAACTGTGCTTTTGCTGTGTAATATGTGCTTTTTTTGATGCAGAAAATTCTACACCCGTCCTTGCTGTCCCCACCCTGTAGTATGCCGCTTACCTTGTGTACTGGCAGGCACTTCAAGGTTTTGGCTGCGCCACACGTCATGTGGGTTACACACCCCCTACCACGGAAGTGCCTGCTGGTAAGCACGTGAATTAATTGACATGCTACATATTTACAGTATACGTATCAAAAGATCCGTATAAATCTGCAACTATGACGCTGCGCAAAATGCACCAGATGTGGCCACAGTCACATTGACTCTGCTGGCTGGCCAATATAACCTGCATTTCATGCATATTTTTACAAATACTCCATACAAACACGTCACAAATGCGCTATCGTCAGCACATAGCCTATCAACTTGTTGTTAGTCCACTATATTATTGTATCACACATAAGCCAATAATTTATTTTTACATTCAATTTTCTGGACATACCTTAATAAAATCTATTACCCAAATATATTCAAAATGTAATTTCTGTATGAATTACAATAAAAAAATTAAAAAAAAAAAGAATTGCATCTCTACCTCAGTACATATCATACATAGAATAAGATTAGAATATTTCACTTAGTGCAAATTGTATATCATTACCTGAAAATATTACACAACTTCTCCATGAATGCCTTAGGGGTTAAAGTGGTTTTCCACTACTAATGTATTTCATTTACTTTTGTCCTAACTTTCCCTAACTAACACTTTCCAGTAATACTTCTGCTATCTACTCTGCTCCTGTAAGGCCGACTTCACACCGCGGTTTATCTGATCCGGGGCTGTCCAGTGTGAACCAGATAGCCCTGGATCAGATTTCAGCCCTATAGTGTTCCTATGGGGCTGGATGGAGCCGGATCGCAGCTATTTGCCATTCGGTTTCCATCTGTCCGGGTGGATCCGGGAGCTTTCAGATTTTTCTCCTGGACACAAAAACACAGCTTGCAGCGTTTTTGTGTCCAGGGCAAAAATCGACCCAAATCGGATCCTCCTGGATCTGGCGCGATCCGGCGCCCCCTAACATGGGAGTCTATGGCACCGGATGATACATAAAATCGGATGCGGCTCCCGGACGCCAGCTGCTAAAGTTTAGCAGCAAGCGCTGTTAAACTTCAGCACCTGGAGCTGTCCCCTACAGAGATTTCAGGACC
Organism: Allobates femoralis; assembly: GCA_033576535.1. Lineage (NCBI taxonomy): Eukaryota > Metazoa > Chordata > Amphibia > Anura > Aromobatidae > Allobates > Allobates femoralis. Next base: position 32,796,221 of record JARQOC010000007.1, on the reverse strand, counting down.
GTGGCTAGCTCCCTGCTCGCCGTGATCTTGAAATTTCAGCAGCTGCAGCTGCGATATCCGATATTCAATCCGATATTTGCCCTCCGGTTCTGTTTGTCCGGGGCAGTCAGGTTCTGTCCGGTGTTTCCTGCAAAACACCGGGCAGAACCTGATACACCACAACCATGGTGTGAAACCGGCCTAAGCTGATCTCTAAGAGGCTCATAAATATCATTATTATTGTTGTAGTTTTGATCCTTCTGATTTGGAGACCGGATTCCGTCCAAACTGAGCAGGGCACGTCCCTGGTGGGGGAAGGGTGCCTCTCTGTAACAGCAGTCTGGGCACGTCACTGGTGGGGGCTGCTTCTCTGTAAGTGACAGCAGTCTGGGTACACATGGCCAGATAACACTTCACTCTTATCTCAGCCCCCACTAGTGATGTGCCCTCCTCAGGTGGTATGAATCTGGTCTGCAGCTAGAAAGATCGAAGCTACAACAACAATATAGGTATTTACAAGCCTTTTAGAGATCAGCTTACAGGAGCAGAGGAGATAGAAGAAGTATAACGGGAAAGTGTTGGGAAGAGTTAGGACAAATGAAAGTGCTCACATTAAAGGGAACCTGTCAGGTCGCGCTACCCCTCTAACCTATCACTACCTGTCCCTGCACCTTCCTATCTGATCTCTAACCATCCCTTTCTGAGCTAAAGGGGCCCTATAATGAGGGAGAAAAATAACTTATATACTTACAAACAGTCTCCAGTTGGAGTCTGGAAAGGAGTTCTCTGGGCTCCATTCTCCCCTCCTTGCTGTGTATCCACACACCCCACTGGACATCCTCATTCCCCTTCGGCTGTGCCACCTCCTATTCGAAATGCCCTCCTCCTGTGATCATGTGATGCCCGGCCCGGAACGTCATATCCGGCCCAGTGCACTGTGGGGATGATCATATGGTACGGGCTGGGCACTGGCGCATTTTGAAGGTGGCCAATACCACAGCCCAAGGGGAATGAGGGTGGCACAGCCCAAGGGGAATGAGGACACCCAGCGGGGCGTGTGGACACAAAGCAAGGAGGGGAGAATGGAGCCCGGAGCCCGCCTTTCCAGACTCCAACTGGAGACTGTAAGTAGATAAGTTATTTTTCTCCCTCATTACAGGGCCCCTTTAGCTCAGAGAGGGATGGTTAGGGGTCAGATAGAAAGGTGCAGGGACAGGTAGTGATAGGTTAGAGGGGTAGCATGATCTGACAGGTTCCCTTTAATAGTGGAAAACCACTTTAAGCCCCAAACTGCAGATCTGGGGCTTTACTGCTAGCAGGGCCGGTTTTAGGCAAAGTGGGGCCCTAGGCAAAAGGTTAAAGTGGGCCCTAAATGCTCAGGCCCCTTTCACATCTAACGCTTTGCTGCATTTTGCTCAATTTGCATTTCCATGCGTTTTTACCGCAAAAACGCATCAAAACGCATGCATTTTTGTTCCCATTGATTTTAATGGAAACACATGCAAAAACGCTGCCCAAAACATCGGGGAAGACGTTTTGTGCTACGTTCGCAAAAATGCATGCGTTCCCATTGAAATCAATGGGGGAAAAAACGCTAGCGTTTTTAATGCGTTTTTAGCGGTAAAAACGGCTAGAAAGGCATATTTAGCAAAACGCACACCAACCTTAGATGTGGAACAGGCCGTAGTTATATGGTAAGAGTGACATCATAAGTTGATTATCTAGGTCAGAATAAGAACATACTGAACGTCATTTTTATTTCAATCATAAAAAAAAAAAACTGAAATTTGTAAAAAAAAAAATATTTATTTTTTATTTTCCGAGACCCATGATGTTTTAATTTTTGAAGATACAGGGCTATGTGAGGGGTTACTTTATGTGCCCTGAGCTGCCATTTTTACTGATACCATTTTGAGTCAGATACAACATTTTGATCGCCTTTTATTGTATTTTATTGTAACAACGTGGTGGCCTAAAAAACATAATTCTGGCGTTTTTATTTTTTTCCCATTACGCTATTTACCAATTGGATTAATTTACTTCATATATTGATAGCTTAGATTCTTACGAACGCAGCGATACCAAATATGTGTATTTTTACATTTTTTTCACTGTTTTATTGCTATTTTCAGTTCAGCTCCTTTGGGGGCCCCTAAGAGAGTGGGGGCCCTAGGCAACTGCCCAGTCTGCCCCCCCCCTAACGCCGGCCCTGACTGCTGGCATCATACTCATCCACTGCTATTTCTTTCTCCCTTTCAGATGCTTCTATGAGGGCTGTGGAAGCTTTCATGATCCTGGCCATTATCTTCTGCTGTTTTGCATTGATGTCATTCATTGCACAGCTATTCACACTGGAAAAAGGATGTCGTTTTTTCATTACAGGAGGTTTGATGTTTGTCTGCTGTGAGTATGCATAATGTATCCATAATCATGAGTAACAATGAATGTAATTCTTCAATGCTTTTGAGTGGGGGTGCACAACCTGCAGCTCATAGTAACAGGAGGGGAACACCAAGGAAAAGGTAAAAGGGAGGCCCTGGCAATAGGGAGAGGAAAGGGGGGTTACCCATTAACACTCACCTGAGTCTGAACCCTACATTTCCTATTGTCCCTAGATGGGTCCATACCCCAGTGCACAATCACATCCTAGCTGACACTGGGCTTACCCCAGCTAGTGAGTAGGGCAGCTAGACACTTGTCTTACTACTGAAATAAGAGAATATGGGAACAGAGAAAACAAGCAGGAAAAAAACACAAACAAAGGAACTCCACAGCTTCTCCAGAAAGGAATCCTACAGCTTCTACTGGAAAGAACTTCACCTGGAACAACTTCACCAGAGTCGTTAGCACTGAAGGTCTATGACCGGCATAGAAGAGAGTTAGGAATGAGTTTAAATAGAGAAAGGGAATGGTCATAAGGTTCAGCAGCTCAGATTAAAGCTATAAGGATTCTGATCAGGATAAGAAAGGTACTCTTAACCTCTTCTTCCAAGTGGTTTCTGAAGACGACCCACGATCAACTAAATCCTGTGATCTTCTGATCCCTGATCCCAGAGTTCACAGCAGGGCATGACACACTTGTGACAACATGTCTATATTTGCATATACACCTATAGTAGCTGGTCATTTAATGAACTTCATACTGTCTTTGTAACACTAGTAACAATACTCTCAAGTAGGAGCTTTTACTATAGGCTTCTAGATGGGTAACATGTAGCTAAACAGCGTTGTATCCACACCCTCTTTGCTGAGTCTCCTTTTTTGGCTTGGTCACACATTATTCTGCATATTTTTATCTGCATGTTTCTATAGGGTAATAAGCATAGTATTACAAAGTTAATGACATTTCTAACATCTCATAAACATGTTGCTTCATTTTTGAACCATTTTACTGAATCTGTAGCATATCAATTCTTGCAGAATTTTCACATCTCCTCAATGAATAGAAGATAAAATGTTAAGTAAAAACACCTAAAAACGAGAATACATTTTTCAGGTTTTTTTCTAGTCAACACTCTGGGTTTTGATGCAGAAGATTGAGCGGCAAATACTCAAAGTGTGCACGAAGCCTTTCAGGGGACATAGAGGCCATTTATGTTTTAATTTTTCTTTTCATTAAATTACAATAGAAATAAAGTATAATAATAATTAATACCAATAATATGAAAGGTTTGCATAAGTAAAATGGCATTGGTAGTGAACTCATTGACAGAGCCACTGGTGGACACAGACAGGAGGGGGCCCCTGTGCAAGAAAAATATTTGGGCCCTTTGCAGTCCATTATCTCATCAAAATGCACAATTCCACCTGCTTTGGAGATAGACAATAGGCCCCCCAATCTCTTGGGCACCCTAACAGCTGCACAGGTTGCACCAATGATATGTCCACCCCTGGGCAGAGCTGAGCTGAAGTGGAAGATCTGCTCTCTTGTTGTGAGGTCAAATGAAGAATCGCCGGCAGGAGGGCCTGTGACCACTCTGAGCAGGAGAGATGGGCACCAGTAGAACATGCAGTTACTTAGCAACTAGCAGCCCATAGAAAACAAGCACAAAAGCCCAGAGAACCTCTTCTAAGGCTGCGTTCACACGTTGCGTATTTGTGCATTTACACCTTGCTTTTTTGCGCTTGCGTAAATGCAGTGATACTCAATGCTGGAAGCAAATCCCAGCAAAAGCTATGGCTGCAGCTGAAATGCGTTCATACGCTGCGTATTTCGGTTTCTTTTTGCAGACCGCTTCACTGCAAAGCGAGTCTGCAAAAAAAAAGACCATGGCAATACTTTGCCCTATTTTATGGGAGCTTTTCCCATAGGCCACATTATAAAATGGACTCAGGTAAAAATATGCGGCATCTGAATGCAGTTGCGCTTTTTTGTGCAAATACGCTACATGCAAACGTAGCCTAATGGGAATCTGTCAGCAGGTTTTTCTACCTCATCCGAGAGCAGCATGTTGTAAGTTAAACATCATTGGATTCAGGATCTCTTTGCCTACATTACTGGCTGCAGCTGTTGTGACACAATAAATGCATTTAGTTTTAGTAATGTAGCAGAGCTGAGAGAGTTGCCAACCCACGCACACACATAACACCCCAGGCTCTCTATAGAGATTGTATATTGACACTGAGGTGTCAATCAGAGGAAAGGGTGTGTCGGACTTCCATGCACGTGACATAGTAGTCCTGTAATGTTAATCACGGGGTGATAAAGCCTTTAGTTTAAATAAACAATAGCACAGAGCCTGATAAGTGAGACACAGTTGATTTTTAACCCTTCCATCATGCTGTCCTTAGCTTACATAGCAAAATCCTGCTGACAGATTCCCTTTAAAAATCATGTTATTTGTACAAGTACAAGTATTAAATGTGAAGTAGGAGATAATTACTGTCATCTGACAGCCATCTTTCCTTTCTTCTTTACAGTCGTTTGTATTCTTATCGGGGTTTCCATCTACACAGCCAGGTTTGGATATACAGGTGGCTATTACCATGGATATTGCTTCATTTTAGCATGGATCTGTTTCTGCCTGAGCTTTATACTTGCCATCCTCTATATGGTTCTGCGGAAGAAGTAATCGTCCTATAGTTCTGGTCGCACCCCACAGCCTGTGAAGCATGATTTCAGCAAAATCCCCAATTTGCCAATAGTAGGACTGGCTCCATCAAGATATCATAAAGAAGAGAGCAAATACTGTGGGCAAAGTCTATGAAGATCACACAAAATGTAACACTGCGAATCATATAACCATCTCAATGGAAAGGGAAAAAAATGGCAATGGGGAAGTCGTCAGCGTTCTAAGCATTGTTTGTTGCTGCAAATTTATATTTTTCTTAATTTACAAATTTTAAGTCCAAACAAAAATCATAAATTGGCATAAATTGGAAATGACGTGTGACCTGAAAATAACATACCGTCTTTTATTATTTATTTCTAGTTTATACTGTAGTTAAGGTGCAAGATCTTTGTTTTAGGTTGTGCTCTAAGGACACCATGTGGTAGAAATAAAGTACTACAGGTTCATAATACCTAAGGCCTATAACAACCCAATGTGCTTATGAGAAATGGGGTTGATCCATTTTGGCAATTAAATATTATTTTTTTTGATGTTTTACCATTCTAATGTTAAATATCATTGTGTTCAAAACCCCAAAAGTATTAAAGACTGATAGCTTTATTGGTTAACCTTAAAAATAGTTATTCCAAGTTTTTGGGCCACAGAAGCTCATGAATCAGACACGTTTACAAAGGGAAAATCTGTTTTACCCTCAAAGTCAAGAGAAATTATTACCTGTGATTATATATATCATAAAACATGTAGAATGTCTATTTTACCGATGTATAAAGTATGGCTTCTCCCATGATAGTGGGTAATACTACACCTGATATATTTAGCCACTAGGAGAAAAGTATTGTTGCTTTTTAAGGATATACTGTATTTGCACAAAGATGCCTTATGTAATAAAATATCATCACACAAAGATGTCCTATATAATAACGTATCCTGCGAAAATAAAGTATATCTTTATATTTAAATGTGTTTTAAAATTATTATTGACACTTAATAAAGCATTATATAGGGTTAATAACATAAGAATTCCTAAGGAAATATCTTGTACAGTCTGATGAGGCTTAAGACAAGTGGCAATGGGGCGTGAAAGAAACCTTAGATGAAAAAGTAAACAATTGAGCACATTATACTGCCTATTCCCTGGAGACATCATCTTTGTGTTTGTGAATATGAACCCCCTGCTATTAATGAAGACCCATCTACTGTCTTGACTTGTCAGTTATAATAAATGCTGTGTGCTACAATAACTAATGCTTTAGCATCTTTTCCCTGGGCTCAGCTCCTCCGTTATTCCTCCTGTAAATGTATAAAATAATCCCCATTATAACACTAGTCACTAATAAAACCTAGGTTTTGACACAGTCATAACTTACAAAAAGCGGGTCAGGTAATCCAGGGTCTTGTCCCAGGAGAAACTCGTAGTATTCAAGGAGTAGATAAAGATGTAACCATGTCTCAGGGTCAGGGTTTCCAGGAGATCACAAAGAGGATTCAGGGAGTAAAAGAGGTGTATCCAGGTCATGGTCCAGGGGTCAAAATACAAGGAGAATAAAATCAAGTACAGAGAACAGGTAAAAATGTAATCAAGATTAGTCTGGGTCAAATAACAGAGATCAGAGCAGACACAGGAATGCAGATCAAACAGCACTTCAGGCAGGATGTACAACTGCAGCATTCTGGGAGAAGCTGCTCACCTAAGTAACAGAGCAATCACCGGAAGTTGGAACACCTGAGCAACCTAACCCCTTCAGAACCAGAATAGAAGACTGCCCTGAAGATCAGCATACTGACAGCACAGCACACCCTAGTACCAGTAACATGCATAATCGCTATAGAATCCTGGACGCGACATCAGTCTGATAATGTTAGCACTGATTCCCAGTGTCAGGCAGTTGTGATAACCCTACTGACAAGAGGAATGGTAACAAACCCAGTTGCCAACTTCTTTATATATTTCCAGGAGGAGCAAAAGAGGATTGGTGCAATTCTGAGCCTTTAGAAGAGGAGTCCCAGAATTGTAATATTATGCAAACGATTTACTTTCACAGACTTGTCAGATTGTTATTAAAGTTTATGGCCACAAAGGTGCAGTAGAAGCCAATTAGCAAGATAATTTCCTTTGATTCTGTTAGTTTGGGCTGTCTCGTTTTACAATCATATCTGGATTGTTCTCTTTGGTGGGCGAATGTATTCATGACGCTGTCGTTTCTTGCTATATACTACCTGAGTAGACTGGAGTTCCTGTATGTAATCCACTACTGCTCCTTACATATATAATGGGACTATTGCTTTCATGTGAAATGTAATAAACCTGTAGTTTTTGCACTAATTGTAAATATTTTGATACAATATTATATGGATCATAGACTGAAATACAACTATTGCTAAACATAATACAACTGTCTCCTCTGTCATTTCATTACAATTATTATTAGCGTCCCTGTCACATTGTTTAGCTATTTTCCTGATAAAATAGCTTATTTCCAAAAGAAACTAGTGTGAAAACAAAAGTAATATCACACAGCAGTTTCCATTTTTTTTTTCTTCATAATTTGCCAACAATTATAATTGTGGTCGTTATTAAGGGGTATTCCAGGCTCTAGATACATTTCTGCCATCACTCTATCACACTATTACACTGCCCCTGTGTTACCTGTGTGGGTGCGAGTGTGCAGTCACGATGGGCATAGATGTGCTCACTTACGACTAGACTCTTGTGGCACCCTGCAGGGATTGCCACAGGATCCACCGGTGTAGAGAAGGATGTACACCTTGGCACACCCAGCATACAACACCTTCCACCCCAAGTAAGGGGGAGCTCTATTGCTGCCTTAAGCAAGATCCCCTATAAAGATCCAGGTCTGAGGGAGGAGTCAGTTCAATTAAGGTCAGTCAAGCCAGGAGTTCAGTCAGTTCAGTCAAGAAAGTTCAGTTAGGACAGAAGGAACTAAAAGGAGCTGGTTGCTGGGACCAAGCCAGGCCCAGAACCAGGAAAGACTGATCCAAGCTGTGCAATGCCCTAGGGAGGGTACGAGGACAAGTGGAAGAGTTAGGAAGAAGAAGAAAGGAACATAGCTAGTTACCCTTAAAGTACCGGAGTGCATACCTGCTATATCTCCATTTGTAGCAGAGAAATCCCAGACAGACCAGAAGGATTTAGTCCCCCTGAGCTCAGGCGTAAGCGAGCTAGACCAAAGAAGGATCAGGCCTTAGAGAAAAGCAGGATCCCAAGAAAGGTCCTAATTTCAGCTTTTGGAGCAGACTCCTGAGAGAAACAGATCAAGCTTCAGGCAGATTCACCCCAACCATCGCACACACTGGCAGAGGAGGCCTCACAACTCTCTAAGGTGGACGTCCCAAACTGCACGGCCACCTGTTACCTCCTGGACCGTACCTGCTACCCGACATCAGTAAAAAGGTACTGAAACAGAGACTATTGTGTGTGTGTGTGTGGTGATTCCGTGCCGCCTGCAGCATACACAGAGCTGAAAACTACTACTCCTCTCATCCACTCTGCTGCCCTGAGGTAAAGCTCCGCCTGTGGGGAGCTGTACTATCACTGCTGCATCACCATCACCTCAGCGGCGTCTGCAGCAGTGGTAACCACATTAACCAGGTACCACAGGTGGCGTCACATGTAATACCCCATCCTCACCCCCCCATCAGCCATTGAGTGCCCAGGGCACGAAACTGGGACCCGCCAGCCGTGATCCCCCCCGAAGCCACCGTCTTGGTATCCGAGTAACCCTTCCCTGCTGGGCTGACTCACTCTCATCCATCCTCTCAATAAAAATCTGACCAGGACAATAGAGTTTGTCATGGGCCCACAATGTCTTCCCTACACCCAGCTCCCTCCCTATGTACACATGGGAGAGATGTCAACCAACAGGACTGGGAGAAGCAGGTTGAGACCTGTCAAGTCTTTCTGTTTTTTAGCCAGATTTTCAAACAATGTTTGCTCCAAAATGCAGCTGCATAAATACTCGACTGAAGTTGTATAGTCAAGCTCTAATACATGCTGCATGTGGTTAAGGCAGGATGAATCTAGTAACAGGTTCTATTCAAGCAAAATATGTGATACTGTTTAGGTCAAACTTGCTGTACAAGTAATATCCCTAAAGCAGGGGTCCCCACTATGTTCACAAGCCACTTGTGGCTGCTGTGGGTTTATGATGTGTTGCTCGCAGCTGTCTTCTAGCTTGGTGGATAAGCACCAGATCTAGCAAACAACTATGTAGAATCCAGTCTCTAGATGGTGAGCTAGGAATGAGAGAAAATTGCACAATAGGGTCTTATCTTTATATGAAAAGGGTAATGCAGATGATAAATCAGAATCTGTTCACCTGTGGTATGTATACGCACAACCAAGCATGAGCACGAAGGGGTCAGCTGCTGCAGGATCCACACATCCACGGGTCACCGCGGTGCAAGAAATACTCTGTAGGACGATGTGTCGCACGATCCGCGCTGCTGCTAAGGAAACACCAGGAAACGGAGTATCTGGAAAAGTTGCTTTATTCCTCCAATCCGACACTTTTCAGAGCTAAACCCAGCTCCTTCCTCAGGGATTAATCGTAGAGGTCTGGCCGTGCTGGTGCCCTGCTGGGAAGATGAATGGATCCAAGGGTGTAGATAAGAGCCAGGCTTTGATCACCGTGGGACCAGGAGTAAAACATCAAACAAGGATTCATTTTAAATTTCCACTTTAATTATGCAACGCGTTTCGTGGCATCACCAGCCATTTCATGCTGGTGATCCACCATAATACCATTGATAATTAAAGTTGATTAAGACAAATCCTTGATGTGTTACTCCTGGTCAGCAACGGTGATCAAAGCCTGGCTCTTATCTACACGCTTGGATCCAACTACAACTTGTGCAATACTAAGGAGATCCTGAAAACCTGCACTGTTGGCCGCCCTCGAGGACTGGAATTTCCCACCCCTGGTTTACTGCCTATAATGTGGATGGTGACACAAGATCTCTGGGTGACTTCAGCGGTTGTAATAGTAATGGGGGATTCTGAATGATATTATGGGGGGACACATTGAAAGTGGCTGATGATCCTCTCTTGGAGCCTAATGTGGCCTTCAAGGTAAGATTGGGAACTAGCCCTAAAAGCTGAAATATAACCAAAATATTTATGCTAACAAATTATTACATTTAGCTACCATAGAAACCTTACTTTCCACTGCGATCCTGTCTGTATGATGATGAGAAAGTCTCACTTCAACCTGACTCAGTTATACATGTAGCAAAATCAGACATGACAGAAGGAAAAGGATAGATGCAGCAGTGGAGTCTTCTCTGTGGGGTTTGCGGGGTGTTTGCAGTATTTAGTAAGAGACTCAGATTAACCCTTCATAAACTGCTGTGTCCTCCTATTATCAGATTAACCCATTATAACCAGTTATGTCCTCTTCCTTTAAGTAAATCTACAAAAACCCAGGACAGCTTATTACATGTATCTTTAAATAACAATAGTCATTATCAAGAGGGCTGGACAAAGGGGGTGGTAAAACCCCTACCATTAAGGCAGGCCGACATGACAGGATAGGGCGGGAATGTAGGGAGAGTTGCTAGGCAGATTAGATAGGGGGCTATTAATAAGGCGTTAATAGTGGGGTGGTATTAAAGAAAAGGGGGAGGCGTAGGTTGGGGGGGCACATGCATTGGATGGCATTATTTGAGTCAGAGGGGGGAGTGACGAAGAGGTGGGGTTCATAGGGAGGGTTGTATAAAAGGGGACCACCATTTTAGAGTGTCAGCCATTTTGGGATCACTGGCAGTTGTTAACATCTTGATCCCATTCCTTGATATCAGGCACGTCTTCATCCTTCTTATCTCAGGATGGACGCAGTTGAGGCTATGCTTTGGGACCTCAGGGATGCTGCTGGGGTCCGTGGAGCTCGGTGGTTGCAGGATTCTGTGTGGAGCCTGCTACAGGGGGAGGAGGGTGGAGCACAATCAGCCACCCCTCCGTTCACTCCGGCCATGGAGGGCTTGGCCTCCGGTGCACTTTACCCCCGATTCACTCCCTCAGGTTCGCTGTCACTCAAGGAGCTCCCCTCGGGACGCTCCAGACCGGCCTGGGAGGAATCCTGTCAAGCGACGGGGCCCGCAATGGGGGAGGTGTACGGCCTCCCCTGCTGCTATGATGATGATGGAGGCCGGGAGGGGAGATAGCTGCACAGCGCCAAACTGCGTCAGAGGGCTCAAACGGTCTGGGACTGGTGTGCGGCAGGAGCTGGGGAGCCGGAGCAGGAGTCGCGATGATCGTAGGTCACGGGGAGCAGCTGCGTCACTGCTGAGTGATGTCAGGCAGCTGGTAGCTGGCCCAGTTGACAGTCAGCTGAACACTGCGGTCACATCGAGCCTTCCTCTGGAGAGGGTGGGCTCTGCTGGAAGAAGGGGGACGCAGGATCGATCAGGACTAGAAGATCAACTGGTGTCAGAACCCGCCGCTGCTGGGCTCACAGCACTCAGGAGCCAGGTGAGAGCCACTTATTTTCTTATTTAGGTGCCCCCTGTGCCACTTGCTAGTCCTGGGAGGGAGTTGGGTACATCCACGCTTCTGGGGGGGAAGGTAACCGTGTTGTTGCAAGTGTTACAGGATTTGTTGGCACGATTAGAGGAGGGGGGGGCGTCATTAGCTGGGTCACCATTAACAGGGTCCCCGGTAGCGGTTTGGACAGAGAGAGCCAAGTCAGGAATTGGTCTGGGCAAACTTCGGCTAATGACGTGTCTGCGTCTCTTTCACAGGGTGTGCCAGGGGAACTGGCAAGGGCAAGCGGGGTGGCAGCACAGGTCGCTGGACCTTTTCTGCAGGGATGGGATCAGCTGAAAACGGTAGGGATACTGCGGGGATTGGGCTTGTACACGATGAAGGGGTTAATCTCTCGGCACTGTCAGTGGAACGGATGGACAAGGACACTCAGGAGTCAGTGAGATTAGATGATGCAGCAAGGGGTGACGTGTATGTGAGTCTTGAGGGACCCTGGGTTCACATCTGAAACAGGAGGTTCGGGAAAAGATCTGGAAAAATGAATACATTGAGATATTTTCCTTGCTGCCATTAGAGCGATTTAATTTGGATTGGGTGCGGAAGGATGACTCTAAAATAGAAGACGAGGAAAGGAGGCGATACCGCTTAATTCCTCGGACTTTTACGAACTGACTTTAGGCATTTGCCATATTGGCAAGTATGATAGGTGAAAAGGCGCCTGGGAACTGTTCAGCGCTGTTTTGCTACATGATGCTATTGGGGAAGCACATAGGGTGTATGGAGGGTTAGCGTGGCTACAGTATGATAAACAATTTTGGCAACGCAAGACAGTTCGATCCACCATTCGCTGGGATCATAAAGATATTGCATT
>JARQOC010000007.1:32611992-32783700 GCA_033576535.1 Allobates femoralis | reverse complement strand
GGACAGCCGACCCACGGTGGGCTCATCCATCCAGCTGCAACCCATCCATCCCTCCATCCTCAGAGCAGAGCTGCGCTGCGCTGCAGCGGTGATCCCATCACTGACCACAACCCGTGGGTGGTGTCACAACAAACTAATCCCTGTAAATATCCCTTTACTTGTGAGAACCTGGGACACGGTCCGGACCAGAACCTCCGTGCATCCCCAGCAGTACCCCGGTCCGGTACCGAGTATCCCGTCCCAGTGGGCTCCACAACTTGGCATCACGAACAGGATGGACTCGGTCCAAAAGAACCGGACCCAGTGTGCCTAAAAATCGTGTTCCGGACTTTCCCCGCCAAATCTGGACTTAATGGTGGCCATGGAAGCCTGAAGCCATGTGCAGGGGAGGCGTGCCCAGACCCCCCATCATGAGCCGGCCCGGTCCAAAGCGGGAAAAGAAAGGCCCGCCCTGGCTCCCCTTAACTCCAGGGGAGCCAGCCATCAATCCCAAGGAGGAGCCCCCACCCCTAAGTGCGCTTACCAATGAGGAGCTGGCGGGAGCTGAATAGGAAGTCGTCGCCCCGTAAAGGCGGGACAGGAAACCGGATGCGAAGTAGTCACCATTACAGTACACACAGATGGAAGAAGAGGACGCCGAGGACAGAGCTGCAGTCGAGAGACCTGAAGTGATCCCGGAGGGCCCACCAAGAAAGTGCGTTGAGGAGCCTGGCCAGAGAGAGACCAACAGTGATCGAGGCAGCATGGCGGAAGGCAGCAGAGAGCGTCTGGAGATCCAAGACACCCGGCAGGGTGTAATGCGACTGCTACCCCTGCAGATAACCCGGGCCCAAGCTAAGCAGAGGACCCGGATTCAAATAGACATTCGCCAAAACTTGCAGTCCCTGTCTATGCAGCCTGGCTGGGCTGGTGCCTCTCAGAATACCCGGAGCGAGGAAGAATGCCGCACTGAGACCCTTGTAGACGTATCTGTTCCCGGAGCTGCACCGCGACCTGCCCCAAGAATGACCGACCCACTAGGAGCCCGGGAGGAGGGATGGTTGCCACTGCCGGAGTCCCTGATACCCGCGCCTGTAACATCAGAGGTGAGAGGCGAGCAGCTCCGCTGCTGGTGGGAAAGGAGTTATTCCAGCGATGACCTCATGAGTTTCCTTGGGGACCCGGACGGCCCAGTAGGCCCTGCAGGTCTGATCACCCGGGAGGAATATCTGCAGCGATGTATTCGCAAGTGGGAAAAGGAGGAGATAGAGCGGCGAGTTCAGAAACAGATGATGATTGTCCGCACTATAGAGGCAAAAGCAGAAGCACGGCGTGATAAAGAGGTGCAAAGATCCCCACGGCACCAGGGACAGATTATAAAGATCATTGAGAAAAAGGGATTTTCATTTGCCCGTGAACCTGGTGCGCCAAGGGATGTCTTTATCAACAGACGAGATGTAGAAGAGTATTTGCCTGCAAAGCACCCGGACAGGAGAGTGCAGATCGGAGAATTAGTCTCCTACAACGTTGTACCCGGAGAGAGAGGTACATATGGGGTTAGAGTAAGGAGACTATCCCTCAGAATACAAGAGGAAGATGAACCCCCAAGATTAGAGGATCCAGACCCACTCTTTTACCCGGATCCACCAGTTCATCTGGAGCTGCGGCCATTAATCCTTTGACGGGGTCTTCAATACATGTAGTTAAAGTATTGCAACACTTGGTTTTGGTTTCGTTATCACTGAACGCTTGGATAGTGGCTGAGTATGGAACCTCCGCCATTTTTGTCTGTAGGGACCATGTTCTTTTTTTGAATGCCTCTTTTTTTCTCCTGTAAACTCTATGTTGATGCCTTTGCCCACAAAGCTCTACTTTTGTCTCATCTAACCAGAGAACATTCTTCCAAAATGTTGTAGGCTTTTTCAGGTAAGTTTTGGCAAACTCCAGCCTGGCTTTTTTATGTCTCGGGGTAAGAAGTGGGGTCTTCCTGGGTATCCTACCTTACAGTCCCTTTTCATTCAGATGCCGACGGATAGTACGGGTTGACACTGTTGTACCCTCAGACTGCAGGGCAGCTTAAACTTGTTTGGATGTTAGTCGAGGTTCTTTATCCACCATCCGCACAATCTTGCGTTGAAATCTCTCGGCAATTTTTCTTTTCCGTCCACATCTAGGGAGATTAGCCACAGTGCCATGGGCTTTAAACCTCTTGATGACACTGCGCACGATAGACACAGGAACATTCAGGTCTTTGGAGATGGACTTGTAGCCTTGAGATTGCTCATGCTTCCTCACAATTTGGTTTCTCAAGTCCTCAGACAGTTCTTTGGTCTTCTTTATTTTCTCCATGCTCAATGTGGTACACACAAGGACACAGGACAGAGGTTCAGTCAACTTTAATCCATGTCAACTGGCTGCAAGTGTGATTTAGTTATTGCCAACACCTGTTAGGTGCCACAGGTAAGTTACAGGTGCTGTTAATTACACAAATTAGAGAAGCATCACATGATTTTTCTAAGAGTGTCAATACTTTTGTCCACCCCCTTTTTTATGTTCGGTGTGGAACTATATCCAATTTGTCTTTAGGACAATTTTTTTTGTGTTTTTTCATTGAAGACAAATTAAATGAAGATAATAATACCAAAGAATTTGTGATTGCAATCATTTTCAGGAAGAAACTGAGTATTATCTTACAGAATTGCAGGGGTGTCAATACTTTTGGCCACAACTGTATGTTAATAATAAATGGCTGCTATGGCCAATTTAATCCATTCATGTGTCTTGCTTCTTTATTTGGGGGAAGAGGGGAAGGTTGGCCGGGCAGCTAAAAGGGGGTAAGTTAACTTGGGCTGTTTTTTAGTACCTCAGGACTCGCCAATACCTATAGTCAAATAAAGTTCAGACTCCAGGCTGAGCCAGGAGAACGTTCATCTGGTTTATTTTCACCGATTCACCACTGCCCATTGGAGTGCATTTATGAAATTATTTTTTTATGCTTGTGAGTCTGTTTAGGAGAATTTACAAGAAATGTAGGATAATTATCAGTTTGATTCTCCCATTGTATTCAATGGACAAGTGACATGACAAGACAGGGGAATTGTTGAGTCCACCCTAACCCTACAGATCTAAGCACAGGGCTCCATTTACCATTCAGATGCTATATAGAATCGTCTGCCCCTTCACAAGTTTTTACATTCCAACCTCATCAGCTGTGGAGCTGCTCAGTGTAGAAAAGTGAAACTGTAAAAGTGAAACTAAATCCTGCCTCTTTGTAGAGGTAGGTGCACACTACCATTTTCTCCACATCCTAGAAAAATGGTCCAATTATAATAATAATAATTTATTCATTTATATAGCGCTATTAATTCCATAGCACCTTACATATATCAGTCATGGTGTCCCTCTTGAGGCTCACAATCTAAACATCCATCATGGTGTCCCTCTTGAGGCTCACAATCTAAACATCCTACCAGTATGTCTTTGCAATGTGGGAGGAAACCAGAGTGCCCGGAGGAAACCCACGCAAACACAGGGAGAACATACAAACTCCTTGCAGATGTTGTCCTTTGTGTCCTTGGTGGGAATTGAACCCAGGACCTCGGTACCTCAGTGCTGCAAAGGCAAATTATGTTTCAATAATTTTTATTGGTTTGAAACAGCACAAGAAATATAACAAGTTGATTACGTTAATCGTGGGCATAACCAAGTACAATACTTTACATCAAATTAGACAAAATATCAATAGACTGTCTCGTTTTCAAGTAAAATCAGATAACAGGTAGTAATGTTACATAGCTGGATTGCGTTTTAGCAAAGTCTTAAATATAAAAACAAAAAAACATTTGAGTCTGAAAGTGAGTATAGCTCACTCGATACTAATTATCTAAATTATAAGCTATGAATCAGGTAACTCTGGTTCCAGCTTAGGCTGGTTTCACACTGCGGTTAAATCAGGTCAGGTTTTGTGTTTCAAAACCAGGAGAGGAACTTGCAGAGAAAAAGTATAATTGAAAGATTGACACCTGTTCTGAGTTTTGGATCCACTCCTGGTTTTGGAACACAAAACCTGACCTGATCTGACCTGATCTGACCTGATCTGACCTGATCTGACCTGATCGCAGTGTGAAACCAGCCTAAGCTGTAACTTGATAATAGCTGAGGTAAGAAGGAACCCGACTGGTGCAAAGGCAAATTATGAAGATCAGCATTTGATCAGAGTGGGATCCATTTTTTAGGAAGTGGAGAATAGAAAAAAAAGAGTTTTCACACATTCTCCATTCAGTCAGTCCGTGAAAATCAGACCACACTTTGGGACAATGCACTTGTCATCTGAATGTGGTCCTATGTTTTCCATGGACCCATAAACTTACATTGCTAATGTTGATTACACTCAGATCAAAATCCTATATGTCCACAGTCCCATAGAATAACATAGGTACACATGCTATCGGTCAAAACGTGTCCAATTTAAACTGTCGTGTGCACGAGCCCTTATACTGAGAGAAAGTTGTAGATTTGCTAATGAGAAATATATTTGGAAAATCTAATTTCATCACTTACATTTTTTTCAGAACTGATAGGTCCTCTTTACTTAGAAGGAAAGCATGGAAGCCCTATAGCTTTGAACTTTACCAGATTCAGCCAGGAAAGGCCTCCTTCAACCAGATCAATATTGCCGGGCATTCATCCATGCCTTTCCTTCTCATGCTAATGATCCTGTTCATCATGAGCTAAGATGGGGGCAACATTGAGGACGTGGGGCCCATGAAAGAAGAATACAGGTTCCATGTTATGCAGAAAATATGTTATTCTGCACAGTGGTGCTTTTCGAGAGGCTTTGATGAGAGGGCTTACAGGTAGAGTTAGGAGAATACAAGCTTGTTAATGGAAAAGTAGACCATATGTTTCCTCAGGGCCTCAGAGGGAAATTCATTGGCATCATGTTGGGTTAGTCCAAGTCTGATTTAAGGCCTCGTTACACGCTATGATATCGATGGCACATCACAGCTTTAGGGGCGGTGCAGCGACGTTGTAACAATGTCGTTGCATGTCACACGTAGATACGATCAACGAAAAGTCGTTATGTGGCGCCCCTGCGTCCAGGGTGGCCACAGGTAGTAACTGCAGCCAGGCAGGAGGGCAGACCGTTTGTTTAACAAACACCTCAACACACATATCCACTGTCATGGGGACCTAACCCTGAGTCTGGGACTCTAGGCAGACAAGGGGTAGTAGGCTAGATATGAGTGGATGGAGCGTAGCCATGGTAACGGAGGGGTATATAAGGGAGCAACAGGAAGCAGTTAGTCAGTAGGCCGGTGGTGCTGAGCAGAACAGATGAAGACCAAGGAGTAGGCCAGAGTGAACTTAACTGAACAGACCGGACCAGTACCATCAGGTCCAGAGAAGTAGTGAAGGCCAGCAGCTGACTGACAGGAGAGTCTCCCTTATTATACTAGGAAGTTACACGGGAAGGAAAGGACCCGGTAATCTCTTGAGAGATAGGGATACCTGTGGTTTGGCTGAAACCAGAGTGTCAGCTCTGAGGGGGGCTGAAGATTAATCCGGTGCCCCAGACAACCTAACGGGGAATACAGACTCCAGATCTATATTCCCACCAGAGGATTGGGAGCACAGCAGCAACAGAGAGGACCCGGCTTACCGCCCAGAGACTTAGGAGGAAGCTGCTAATAGGGACCGAGCTGCCGCTCCGCAATCCACTTTAAGGAGGAACACTGAGAAATAGCCTGAAAGGACACGTAGAAGGACCGAGGAGTCTAGGGAAGATAACCTGGCTGAGGTGGGTTCAGTATACCGGATTCAATACAGCAAAGCTGTAAAGAACTGTATTATACCGTGCCCTGTTTGACAGAAGAATAAGAACAGTAAACCCGGGTGAACCCTGCTACGTTGTCTGTGTCTGATTTCAGGTATGAAGAACTGTCAGTCCTCCATTTGACCCTGTCAGGAGCCATCTCCACATCATCCCCTTTCCCTGCACTACCTACAATAACCATCACAGACTTTAATCACTACTGCCCCGGGGAACCAGGCCCTACCTGCGGAGAGCCGTTCCACCTAAGCTGCCAAAACATCATCCCCGGAGGTTCTGCAGCAGCGGTGGTCACCCTGACCACAACCCGTGGGTGGCGTCACAAGTGACAAATCCCCTGTAAATACATCCCATTTTATTGTGCGGGCCCGGGACACGGTCCGGACCAGGACCGCCGTGACATCCCCCACCAGTACCCCGGTCCGGTACCGAGTACCCCGTCATAGTGGGCTCCACAGTTAGATCATTGATCTTAGGTTTATGAACATGTCCATAAATCTGAAAACAAAAAGCTAATGCGACAAAAAATAACAGTACACTGCAGTAAAAATATTAAAATGCAAGTGCAGTATAAAAATAGTATAACAAATACAGGGTACTTCGTCAATCCGTTTTTTTGCGCAGAAAAAGTTATTTTAAGCCACGTCACTATCTTCAAAGTGTACCCATCTCAGACGCGGTCCTAACTGTTGTATTAAAAAACCTGACTGGTGTGAATACTTACCAGAGAGCAGGAGCCAGCAAGACCAGTGTCTGAAATGGAATGAAGGCGACGGGGCTATATGTGTGCAGGGCCCAGAGAGGGGCGGGAGACTCCATCTCTTGCATGGCAAGAGGCAATTAATTAAACAACAAATGAGTCCTGCACACAGAGAACAGGTCTGTAGGAACCTGTTCACACCGCCAACATATTTGAAAACAAAAAGCTTTTTGTTTTCAAATATGCTGGCGTGTGTGAACAGGTTCCTACAGACCTGTTCTCTGTGTGCAGGACTCATTTGTTGTTTTATGTCCATAAATCTGTCGTTCGTCGTTCCTTCAACCTGCAACATCGTTGTATGTGACACCTTTCCAATGATCTCATTTACGACTTCGCCTATTCAGAACTGAAGCTTGTAGGCGACCAAACGACCGCAAGTATCGTTCACTTGTCACGGAATCATTGCTGCGTCGTTCAATATATCTGTACGTGTAACACCTCAGCAGCGATCATTAAACGATGTCCAAGCGATCTCGGCAAGGTCGGATCGGTGAGACATTGACACGTGTAACGGGGCCTTAACAGTTTATGTTCTGTAAAGATCACTTTTCAGTAGTCTCATTATAGTCATAGGCATGATTACAGCTATGTAAATAACTTGATCTGCATTTAAGGCCCCGTAGGAAGGTAGGAATGAGCCTATCAGGACCCTGACTGGGGCGGACTTATCACTGAAAGAAGGACCGTGCTGAAAAACGCCTATCCCCATTTGGGAATTATTGAAATATAGCAAACCACCTTAATCAAGCGTTCGCCACCAAGGAAAGACGCCTCTTTCCAATCTTATCCTAGAACGTTCCATGACCTGCACCTGCCAATTGTCGTGATCAAGGCTTTGGTTAAAGCCGAAACGCGTTGACATCTGTGGTCATTACCTGTTCATAATAAACCTTGCATCAAAAACATCAAAAGGAGTGTGCAACTTTGTACCCATATTTGCATTTACTGGGATTGAAGAAATCCTGTTAGTTGGCACCTCCACTCATCACCTACGCGGTGTGCACACCATTATACCCTATCAACAGGTGATGGGGACAGCTCACCTCCTCCCCCTCCCTGCAGAATGATTTCTGCATTGGTCACAGAACATGCCTAGAACACACAATGATTCACCTCCAGAATACTGACTCCTGTGTATGTAGCCGATGCAAAGCATTTCTAAATGCTGTTAAGAGAAGCTCAAGTAAACTAGCGTCCCTTATAATTATACTGTACATACAAAATAATCCACAGTCAGAAAATCAAAACAGCAATACACCATATACTCAAGTGGATTGCACTAGTGCCTCATCCAGAAGAAAGGTTTCTTTGTCTGTAAAGAGATATTGTTCAAACCAGTAATAAGAATTGCAGCAACCAGCAGCAGACACACTCCTGTTACAGGTCTGTTAAATAACTATAATCAGATCTCAAAAATACTAATTGATATATAACTACTGTATTAGCATACTGTTATACTAGTTTTAATAGCGCTTCTAAAGCACCACCTTCTCAGGAAATCTCTAAAAACAATGCGAAAGGTGTTTAAGATACATATGTGGTCAAAATTGTTGGTACCCCTCGTTAAATGAAAGAAAAACCCACAATGGTCACCGAAATACCGGTAACTTGAATCTGACAATAGTAACAATGATGAATAAAAAATCTATGACAATAAACAAATGAAAGTCAGACATTGCTTTTCAACCCTGCTTCAACAGAATTAAAAAAAAAAAATTAAACTCATGAAATCGGCCTGGACAGAAATGACAGTCCCTTAAAGGGATCCTGTCACCTCCAAAACGCCTCCTAAGCTACCAAAACATGTCCCTGCAGCATCCTATCACTAATCTCACACTTCTTTTGTCTCCTAAAAGCATCCTGTGAAAGTGCATAAAAACGTTCTAATACTCACTCATTAGTGATTATAATTAGCAGTGACTATATTCTTTAGTCACCAGGGCGGGCTGTTGTCAGCCTGAATGATCCACCCTCTCCCTGTCTGTGCTGCTGTGATGTGGAGCTGAAGACAGGACTAATGATTTGCATTCTGTGAGTCATAGAGAGGGGGGAGGGTAAAGCCTGCACAAGCAGAGCAAACAGACAGAGAGAGGGTGAATCATTCAGGCTGCAAAACAGCCCGCCCTGGTGACTAAAGAATATAGCCCCTGCTAATTATAATCACTAATGAGTAATTGTTAAAATGTTTTTATGCGCTTTCACAGGATGCTTTTAGGAGACAAAAGGAGTGTGAGATTAGTGATAGGATGCTGCAGGGACATGTTTTGATAGCTTAGGAGGTGTTCTGGAGGTGACAGCATCCCTTTAACTTAATATTCTGTTGCACAAGCTTTTGAGGCAATCACTGCAGTCAAACGATTCCTATAACTGTCAATGAGACTTCTGCGCTTCTCCACAGGTATTTTAGCGACTCCTCAAGAGCAAACTGCTCCACTTGTCTCTTGTTTGAAGGTTGCCTTTTCCAGACGGCATGTTTCATCTCTTTCCAAAGATGCTCAATAGGATTTAGGTCAGGGCTCATAGAAGCCACTTCAGAATAGTCCAATGTTTTCCTCTTAGCCATTCTTGGGTGTTTTTAGCTATGTGTTTTGGGTCATTAGAAAACGAAGAGAAAAGACCATACACACAATTATTGTGCACACCTATATGAATCTCATGAACTGACCCCTCCAGCTGGGATCCTTTGGAGGGAAAATAATTGCTATTATTGCAGTTCCAACTTGCAGGGAATGTAGCCATAATTATAGGACCACACTACAAATCAAGGGCCACCAGGATCCCTGCATATCCATATATAACTGATGTATTTGCCTGTATTATACATTTTGCAATTACTTGATACTCTGCAAACCTGTGTTCTGGGACCAATCTTTGGTTTTAATTGTTCTCTATATAGTTTGTCTTTGCGGTCTTTGAATCTTTGATAATACAATTTACAGTGTTCTACTTGACAATCGAGGGAGGATCTCCGGGCGTTAATTGACCGATTACTTACTATCCCCAAACCCCTGTAAGATTAAATAAATACACAACACTGCAGTGACTTGGTTTAACAAATTGGCCACAGCAGCCTTTATTGCCTATTGTTTACATACTAACATAAAATAACTGGGTACACCGTCCAACGGGCGTCCCAACTTAAAACAATATGCCCACCCTCATTTCACCCATGGATAGGCCCGGTCCATAAGCCTCTGAACTTTTTCCCTGGCCGCAATAACACCGACCCCAGGGACGAGGTATTGGTTACCTAGAACCAATATCCCACCCTTGCAGAACCCCGTGCCTGCAAGGTACCTTTAACCTGAGCCCCTCTCCCTTTGAAGTGGCTCATCTCCCCCTTCCAAATGTAAATCCCCTGCCTCTGGACCAGACCTACCCCCGCCACAGGACAGGACAAGTGACCTCTTACTTGGCCTGGACCCGCCACACACCAAACGCTTGCTCCAAACCTTCTCTCAGATCCAACATCCACATATCCAAACCCATCTCCGTCAAATGCACCAAATCAGCCTTCAGATATTCTCTTGACCTTGACTCCAATTCTCTGTGCCGCACCACAATCCCCCCATTACGTGCCACAAATGCCCCCACCACCTTGTTCACCTTCACCCTTGCTTTATTAATTTTATCCACCGACCTCCCAAACCTCCATCGTCCCCTAGGCACCATATCCGACCATACCACAATCACACCGGGGTGGGAACACCACAGCCGCAACAAATCACACTTAATGTCTCATATTAATTCCCGAGACGCACGCACACCCAAATCATTTCCCCCAACATGCAGAACCAACACATCCGGGGGTCTACTCACACTACAAAAATACTCAAATTCAGGCAACACCCTGCCCCATTGCATACCCCTCAGGCCCAACCACTTGACCGACGCCACACCTCTATCCATTCCTAATTGCCAACCATCTGGGCGAACATCCGCTCGACGAGCCCCCCAATACACATATGAATGTCCGAGTATCCAGATCAAGCAGAGGCCTGCACAAATAAAAGAAAAAATTAACAATTGACCAAACCAGCGTACAATCCTAACCGATTACTATCAAAACCCATACCACAATGCCCACCCACCTTCCCCAGTAGCCTGGGCCTTCCCCTCCAGCCGCTACCTGGAAAGCAGATGAGGACGAACATACAATCGAAAACGATTTGACTCCCAACGGCCAATATGCCGCACCACATCATCCCCCAACTTCCAACGAGAAGCCTCCGTGGCCGCCCCAATCCTAAACGAATGTGTGCCGAACTCCTCCGGCCGTTCACCCACTCGCATTAAGCACTCCCTGAAAACTGCCCGAAACTGAAATTTGGACAAAAACAAACCATCCACATGCCGGAGCAGCGGTCCCGGATATCCACCCCTTCGAGATAAAAAACGCCTTACCACCCTCACCGGACACAGCTGGCTCTCAGCTAAAGCATACAACACGACCAACCTTCCTCTGCCCACTTGGTCCGTTTTTGAACACCGCAACCAGCATTCTACCCTGTCCCCCAACACAACCACATCGTTCAGGGCCAAACCACCCTCTCTGCACCGAGATGGGCTCACCAATTCCCCCAGCCTGAATGCTCCAAAAAAGGCCAACACAAAAGCAGTTGAGAATAAAATCATTTCGTATTCGGACTTGCAAACACACTCCAAACTCGCTACCATTCTCTCCAATAAGTTCACAGACACTGGACGTCTTCCGTCCCTCTCCCGAACACCTTTTCTAAAACCTTTCAAAGCCTGTCGCACTTTAAAATCTTTAGTCGCATCCTGCCTACCCAACAACCGAAACCAAAATGCAATCGCCGCCACCCTCTGCGCCACTGCTGAAGCGGACTTTCCAGACACAAAATCATTCCCAATGAACGCCAATACCTTCTGCACATCATCCATACCGCCAATCATGTCCTGATCCCACTCAAATTCTTCCCATTCCTGCCATACTTTCCCGTAGCGGTACCAAGTCGCCTCCATCACTGATCTCCGAATCAAGGTACCCACAATCAAGTTACCAGGTTCCATAAACCATCGGGACAAGGCAGACCGAACTCGTCCGCCCAAGGCACCAACTCCTGAAACCTGTGAAACTGAAACCGAGAAAGTGCATCAGCCACCGAATTAGAAATTCCAGGAACATGTTTAGCCACAATTTGAATGTTCCATTGCAGACATCTGAGCACCAGATGACGAAGGTACGCCACCACCGGCAAAGACTTAGCAGACAAGGCGTTAATCGCATATACCACAGAGATGTTGTCGCAATGAAAGCAAACCTTCCTGTCCGCAAATTCCTGACCCCACAATTCCACCGCTACAACGATGGGGAAAATCTCCAACAATGCAAGGTTCCGCACCAATCCTTGATCCCTCCACGACTCTGGCCAACCACCCGCACACCAATGGCCCATAAAAAAGGCCCCAAAACCCAATGAACCCGACGCATCTGTAAACAACTGCAACACCCTGTTGGGCACCACCTCTTTGAGCCATACCGTACACCCATTATATTCCTGCAAGAATATATCCCAAACTCTTAAATCCTCTTTAATGTCCCTAGTGATCCGAGCAAAATGCACCGGACATGTCTTGCCCGCCATAGCCAGTGCCAACCGCCTGGCAAAAACCCTGCCCATTGGCATAATCCGACAAGCAAAATTAAGTTTGCCCAACAAAGATTGCACCACCTTAAGCTGAACCTTTTTTGCCTTGCTCACTTCAGCAACCGACCGCCTCAAATCCACAATCTTGTCAGAAGGAAGCCGACACTCCTGAGCCACCGAATCAATCTTGATCCCCAAAAAACGCATAACTGTGGCCGGTCCTTCCGTTTTGTCCGGAGCCAAAGGTATACCAAAACGGCTAGCAACCTCAGTTAAAGCAAACAACAATACTGCACAAATCGGGGAACCCGCCGGCCCCACGCGGAAAAAAATCATCCAAATAGTGAATGATTGACTCCATACCAGACACATCCCTTACCACCCATTCAACAAAAGAACTAAACGTCTCGAAATAAGAACAAGAAATTGAACACCCCATTGGTAGACAACGATCCACATAAAAACATTCCTTCCACATACAGCCCAATAGATGCTGACTCTCAGGATGCACTGGCAACAAACGGAATGCTGCTTCCACATCCGACTTCGCCATCAGCGCCCCCTGTCCCGCTTTCCTCACCAACTCCACAGCCTTATCAAAGGAGACGTAACAAACCGCTGCCAACTCCGGCGCAATACCATCATTCACCGAGGTCCCCGCCGGATATGACAAGTGGTGAATCAGCCGAAACTTGTTCGGCTCTTTTTTTGGTACAACCCCCAGCGGAGATACCCGTAAATTCGGACAAGGGGGGGTCCAAAAAGGGGCCCGCCATCCGTCCCAACTCAACTTCCTTCCTCAACTTCTCATTAACAACACTCGCATGATCCTTAGCCGAACGTAAATTCCCCAGGCGAAACAAACCCCCGCCTAAAGCGTCAGACGGAATAACCAAACCAAACAAAAAACCCAAGCGCAACAACTCAGCAGCCTCAACATCCGGATATCTACTTAAGAACGGCTCCATTGCCTCTATCTTCACCGGGGTCCTCCCTTTTATCAGCGCTGTCTCCTCCCTTACATTTTCCTTTCTTAAAACAACGGGCAAAGCTGTGACCTCCTCCACATCCCAAACATTCGTGCTTAAAACGACAGGATGAACCAAACTTACATTGCCCTTCATTAAATTGCCAACAACACCCTTTCCTGAACCCGGCCGAAAAACTGATCCTGCACCCGATCCTGAACCCGATCCCCCGGCCCCTCCTAGAAAGGGCTGCGCCAAAGCCGCCATTAAACGTAACCACAAGGAAATATCCTTGTGGTCCCAACGCATGTCCGACCGTAAAGCCTTACGCTGCCTGAACTGCTCATCATAACGTAGCCAGGACAGACCACCATACACTCTATACGCCTCCCCTATAGAATCCATATAACCAAACAGAGCAGAGCAGTGCCCCGGCTCCTTCTCCCCCACAACACTCGCCAGTATCGCAAAGACCTGCAACCAATTCATAAACGTCCGCGGGATAAGACGATACCGCCGCTTCTCCTCATCCTCTTTTTCTTTTTTGGAATCACTAGGGCGAACCTTATCCAAGTTAAACTTTTCCAACGGAAGCAGCGAAAATATTTCAACGTACTCCCCTTTCCAAATCTTCTCCCTAACTTCCTTCTTCAAATGCGCCCCAAGGGGCTCTCAAAACAAACATAAACCTCGCTCTTCGCCCTATCATCCAGCTTGACCACCTCTTCTTCCTTTTCTTTTTCCACCTCAACTGCCGTATCCGGCGCCGTTGAAACCTGTCCTTCTACACGCTGCTGCACCACAGCCTCTCCTCCCACACTGGACCCAACCCCAGCCGGACCTACCCAAGCTCTCACTGGAAACCCCGAAGCAGAACTCAAGCCTCCCCGGTTCACCAAACTCTGCAACAAACCCAGCAACTGTCCTATGACATCCCCACCCACGGTAACCCCAGACGCTATCCCCCCACCGGAATCGGCCCTTCCCCACATCACCGCCCGATCCCGACATAGGCATAACATTACAATCAGTGTTCTCACCAGGCTGCCGAGGGGCAGCCGCAACGCAGTTCTCCTCTGTCCGATCCTCCCCAGATGAGTCCTCCGACACCTCTCCATCTTCTGCACTGATCTCGTCATCCAAGCCCCCCAGGGGTGCTCCGTCCGGAGTGTGCCTGCCGCTGCCGCAACTCCCCCTGGCCTCCGCGGCTGCAGGAGCACCCCAGCTGAGCACTGCTTCTTCCTTGTGAGACCGCTCCAGCGATCTCCGAACCGTCTCGCCCGCCAAAGCCCCCCGAGGTCTCTTCTGACCACAGGGGCCCCTTTCCCTAAGCCCATCCTGCCGGCTGCAGGCGGGCTGCTCCTGGTTCTCCCGACGGCGGGATCCCCCCTGCTACACAGGGGAGATCCGCTACAGCCCCTCTGGGCCCTGCATCCGTGGATACTCGCTGGGTGTGCCCCCTGTGGGATCTAAGGGTCACCATTGCTGATCCTGGCTGGATCCTTCCAGCCCTGCGCGCCGGGGACTCCCCACTATTGCGCCCTCCACCAGCCACAGCCAGTGCACCTCCCATGGGATCAGTCCCCGGCATCTGCCTGGATTTCCTTCTAGCTGCCCGTGGCTCCTCCCACCCGGGAAGCCGTTCCGCCCCCCGCCGCCTGCAGGGGGCCCCCTCTGCTGCCGCCGGCTGCTCGGCGCGCTCCCGCATCCGGGCTCCCCCGGGAGCTGCCGCTACATTCCCGCTACTGTTTCCAGACCGCCGACTGGAAGTCGGCTGCGGGCTGGCTCCGCCCACTTCCGGTCCGGCATTACCGCGCCATGAATTCCTCCCCACGGCCGGAGAGGGCCCCAGAGTAGAAGGGCACCCTCCCCGCCGCTGAGGGTCCCCACCGGGGCTTCCTGAACGGGCCCTCCTTACACCTCCAGCCCCCGGGGAATAACGCTCTGGTGGCCTGGAGTGGCGGCCACGCAGCGATGGAGTGGAGGGGGCTGGTGCCGATGGGGAGACGCAGGCAGCCCGTACGTAGGCCTGCACTGCCTGCGCCCCATGCACCGCTGCTGCTGCCTGAATCAACGCCCCCAGAGAGGCCAAATCCGCCATTACTGCTGGTAAGTAGCTGTATACCAAACTGCTCTCACTGTCCCCGGAAGTGGAATGAGGGGACTTCCTTCTTTGTCCCCAGTATCTTCCCCTAGACTCCCCCTCTTCCTCACCTAACCAAACCCCTTCCCAGTTAACCACCTCCCATGCATCATTCAAATAGTCCAATTCCTACCTACTCCCATTAACTCCCTCCCTCCCCGAATGTCATGTGGCCCCTCTACCCTATGGGTTCCTTGGCCTGCTTTAAAGGTGAGCACAATATTATTATTCCCATGCAGGTTGGATACTGGATATCTGAAATGATTCAGATATCCAGTGGCATTGAGGTTTCCATTGATGAAGAATGGCCCCACTATCTTTGTGTATGGGGAATATACTACACCATACCATCAGTTTTTGTGTTCCAACAGTCTTGGAGCGATCTATCCACTGTGGGTTAGTGTCAGACCAATAGCGGTGGTTTTGTTTGTTAACTTCACCATGCACAAAAAAGTTTGCCTCATCACTCATCTGAAGGCAATTGTCTTGCTGTGAAGATACGAGATGTGCAGCATCTGAAACAACGGATACTGGAAGCCTGTGCTAGCATTTCTTCTGCGGTGTTGCTATCAGTGTGTCAAGAGTGGGAAAAGAGGGTTGCATTTGTGGTGCCCCTGCAGGTCCTGTCGCCACAGAGGTACTGCACCCCAGCCAGAGGTGTAGTACCCCAATCTCGGGTAAGGAGGGGACACTGACTGGTATCCAGACACCCAGGCCAACACTACCCCACTCCAGGTCAGGGTTAGGGCGAGATTGCTCCTAAGGCTGAAGGCACACTGGGCGAGGGATGCGAGGGAAACTCGCATTACACTCGGACCAGTGTTGCCCTATCAGGCAGGTCACACTAGTGCGAGTCCCACGCACCTAATTCGCATTGCACGTCAGAAGCGAGTGCAGTCGCAGCATGCTGCAACTGCACGCGATTCTAACATGCATGAGCGCAATGCAAGTCTATGGGGGCGAGAAAATCTCGCCCCCATACAGCACACAGTGCGATAGTCGCACTAATGTGCTTCGCAAATCGCTTTAAACTCACCGGCTGTCATAGCCGGCAAGTTTAAAATGACCGCTTTGCCGGTACAGTAAGTAATCATCTTTCACCGCTGTGTTAGCAGTGCAAAATGATTAATAAACACCCAGCTGCTGGGTACTAATGTGTATTTTTTGGGGCTAAATTGCATATGCAGCATCTGTGCGGCATATGAGCACAGATGCTGCATATGCGGTGTTTCACCCCGGTAATGAAGGGTTAATATGTGCCAAATATGTTGGCACTATATCTCTAAAGAGTGCCCCCCTCCCTAGAGCCATGGTGCCTAAAATCATTAGTAGTTCGGGGGTTAAATGGCCGAATTTCTGAATCGCCGGTATTTGTCGACTTTCTGTAGTGTTCAGTGAAAGCCGGCGGCTCCTGGCTGTCACTGCGCGGTACCTACGCAATTAGCGCAAGTACATTGCTGGGCAGCGTCCTCAATGAGGAGCTGTCCCAGGTATTTACGCAAATTGCGTAGTGAAGCCGCCGCTCTCCCTCTCCATGGTGCAGAAGAATTCAGCATAAGCTCCATGGCCGGATTTCAATATGCGCTGGCCATGGAGTTTATGCTGGAATCTTCACATGGTGCCAACATATTTGGCACATATTAACCCATTACCGGGGTTATACACCGCATATGCAGCATCTGTGCTCATATGCCGCACAGATGCTGAATATGCAGGATAACCACAAAAAATACACAAGAGTGCACAGCAGCTGGGTGCTTATTAATCATCTTGCACCGCTGACACAGCGGTACAAGATGATTATTTACTGTACCGGCAAAGCGGGACATTTAAACTCTGTGGCTTTGACAGCCGCAGAGCTTAAATTTCCCGACAAATGCTGTCTGCGGTCCTTCAGAACCGTGGACAGCATCACAATCACGCACCTCACACGCACTCACACTTCCCAATTGCAGCACACTAACATACATACAGCCAGCCACACTCACCACACGCACCACACTTGCACCACACACACCCACAAACACGCACAGCACTCGCATCACTGCCTAAGGGACAGCACAGTCCCTGATCCTGTCTGAAAGAAAGGAACCAAGGTAGAAGGGATGGGTGGAGAGCAGAGTTTAGGGGAGCACCCAGGCAGGAGTGAAGTCAGGGAGGACACACGTTAGTGACGTAGGACATGTGACAGAGAATAAAAAGACCAGTAGAAACATCTAGAAGACAGTTGGTGGGTGGCTGGCAACAGCTGTAGGAGTCTGTGAGAGTCAGAGAGCCTGTCAGAAGAAGGACAAGAGCAAGAACTAGGTGTCCTGGAGACTGGAGCCTGAGGGAGCTCGTCCCAAGATCTAGGAGAGACAAAACCTGACAGAGGAGCCGAAAGAGAGAAAGGGTGCTCTTGAAGACAGAAGGGGTCACAGGGGACCGGGTAGTGAGCGGTCCACCCAGGGGCCCCGCATCAACACTGACTGAAACTGTGTGACAGACCAGGCCGCAGTGAAGGGCCATCGACCCCAGACTAGCGAAGAACAACCAGGCTCAGCTAGCAACCCGAAAACTGCGGTATCTCCAAGTGCCGCAGCCAAAACAGCACACACCTGCCGAAATGGTGGCCACATAGGGTTGAGGGGACCAAGAAAGAAGTTACCCTACAAAGGCCCGCAGCCACTGGCTCGGGGCTGTGTGTGATGCGCAAGGCAGGAGGGCGAAGCAAGCGCAGAGTGAGACGACCTTGAGAGGACAGTGGAAAGGGGTACCAGTTAAGTGCCACCAAGTTACCTGGGAGTTAGATGGATCCCCTCCTCCAAGAACTCAGTGCTCAGCGGGCTGTTACACAGTGACGATTTTTGTAACCCAGAACAAGCGACTGAGAGTAAAAACCTTGAGACTGCATCCCGCTGTGTTTGTGAACTTAATTGTTGCCCCATCAGCCCTGGGCTGTAACGTAACATCAGTACCAACTCACCCAGTAACATCTACTGCCCTGGGGATAGCACTACCCGTGGAGGGGTTCCCAACTTTGCTGCATTGCCACCAACCCAAGAGGAACTGTATAGCAGCGGTGGCCATCACTAGCCACAACCCTCAGGTGGTGTCACGAGAATAATTATTATCCTCAGGTCCCAAGTAAAGTAATCCCCCTAAAGCTACCAAAACTTTAATTCCCCTTTTATTGACTGCTCTGGGGCCACAGTCCGGGTCAAACCACCATGACCTTCCAGACAGCATCGACCAGCCCGGCTCCGAGTACCCCATGGGGTGTGTCCCATTGACAATCCAACACACTAGGCAGCACTTTAAACAAATTTTATAAGTGGTCATAAACTTGTAAATAACTCATGAAAGAATAAAATTACGTTAAAACAAAGCACACTATTGTTTTTCTTGTGAAATTCTCAATACGTTTGATGTGTCACATGACCCTCTTTCCATTGAAAAAAATAAAGTTGGAAACAAAACGGCCGACTTCAAAATGGCCGCCATGGTCACCACCCATCTGGAAAAGTTTTCCCCCTTCCATATACTAATATGCCACAAACAGGAAGTTGATATCATCAACCATTCCCATTTTATTTAGGTGCACCCTATGGTCCATCCTGTATATGGAGGACTATAGAGGCTGCATTGTATTATATGGATGACCATAGTAGTTATATTATACTATATTGAGAACTATAGAGGCTGCATTATAGTATATGGAGGCTGAATATGAAGAGGATGCATTATATTATATGGAGGGTTATGGAAGCTGTATTATATTATATGAAGGTTTCATTGTATTATATGGAGGACTATGGGGGTGCATTGTAATATATGGAGGACTATGGGGGTGCATTGTAATATATGGAGGACTATGGGGAAACTTCATTTTATATGGAAGGCAATGTGCGACCCATCATCCTATACGGGGGCCATTTTGGGGGCCATTACTATATGGAGGGCAATGCTGGGCAATTATAATATTTGGATGGATTTAAGGGAGCCTTTATACATTATGGAGGGCTATTTGAAGGCCATTATATTGTGTGCAAGCAATTATACAATGTGAAGGTTTGAGTGGGGTTCATCATATTGTGTGGGGGCCGTTATACTATTTGTAGTGATAACAGGGGCCCATTGTACTGCATGAATGGCTGTATGGGAGTCACAGTTGGGTATTATACTTTGCTAGGGTCATCATATTTAGCCAGGGTAGTTGGGGCGTACAGTAGGGTCATCATACTGTGTGTGCAGGGTACTGTGGAGGAATTCATTGTGGGGGATCATACAGTGATTGTGGGGCACTTTTGTTGGAATTGTACTTTATGGCTGCATTGATTTGGAAATCTAGGGGCTTCAATAAGAGGAAAATCTACTCTATAATTGCCGTAGGCATTTTCGTGTCGGCCCCCGAAAACGCCGTGGCTATGTCACACTGTGACGTCACCATGCGCGAGCAATGGCCGCGAAGCGGCCATTGCGAGTCGCTGGCCGAAAATAGAACCAGAGGCTCGGCCACAAAATTAGCGATGTACCGCTGAGGTAGCGCGAGCAATGGCCGCGAGGCCATTGCGAGTCGCTACCTCAGCCACCGCACCTGCCGCAAGTCTCTCTATACTTTCAATGGGGATCCATTGAGAGTCGCTGTGTAGCGCGAGCAATGGCCGCGAGGCCATTGCGAGTCGCTACCTCAGTCGCCGCACCTGCCGCAAGTCCCCCTATACTTTCTATGGGATTACCGCAATCGCGCCGCAAGTGTAATGCTTATGCGGCGAACGAGGCAGATGCGGTTACACTTGCGGCGCGGTTGCGGTAATCTCCATAGAAAGTATAGGGGGACTTGCGGCAGGTGCTGCAAGTGCGGTTTTGCATGTGCGGCAAGTGCGGTTTTGCACTTGCGGCATGTTTGCCCACGAAAAAACCCGTGGCTGATTGCGCTGTTGCTGGGTGGCAACCCATTTTGCCTACCAATCACTATACCCCCCTTTGCCTACCAATCACTATGCTCCCCCCTGCCGCAATTTTATAGTGTTTACTTTAACTTTTCCTCACAAATTATTCCTGCCTTGGTGATCCTGTGGGACGGACGTCGGAAAACCAGTGCTGGAACCTCATCCCTAC
This sequence comes from Allobates femoralis, assembly GCA_033576535.1. Classification (NCBI taxonomy): domain Eukaryota; kingdom Metazoa; phylum Chordata; class Amphibia; order Anura; family Aromobatidae; genus Allobates; species Allobates femoralis. Next base: position 32,763,305 of record JARQOC010000007.1, on the reverse strand, counting down.
AAGACATCTTTTTGGGCCAATATAATCGATTATTAATTATTATTAATTCTTAATATTATTATTATTATTAATGTTAATATTAATTATTATTATTAATCGATTATGCCTTGGTGATCCTGTGGGACGGACGTCGGAAAACCAGTGCTGGAACCTCATCTCTTCAAGATCAGCTAAGATATCTTTTTGACCCAATGTAATTCATTATTCATTATGATTATTTATTAATATTATTATTATTAGTGTTAATATTAATTATTATTATTAATATATTATTATTGTATTGATATATTCATAATTATATATCTTTTTGGCTCAATATAATTGATTATTCATTATGATTATTTATTAATATTATTATTATTAGTGTTAATATTAATTATTAGTATTAATTCATTATTAATATTATTATTATATTGATATATTCATAATTATATATATATATAGAGAGAGAGAGATATATAGATATATAGATATATAGATAGAGATATAGAGATATATCTATTAATATATATATATATATAGAGAGAGGTCATATTATATATATGTATATGATTAGTATATATATATATTGTATATTAATCTATATATATCAGCTAAGATATCTTTTTGGCCCAATATAATCGATTATTTATTGATATATTCATTATTATATATATATATATTGATATAGATATATATAATATATATATATATATATATATATATATACACATTATATAGATTAATATATATATATATATATAGATGTCATATTATATATATGTATATTATTAGTATATATATATTGTAAATTAATCTATATATATCAGCTAAGATATCTTTTTGGGCTAATATAATCGATTATTTATTGATATATTCATAATTATATATATATATATTGATATAGATATATAGATATATGTATATGATTACTATATATATATATTGTATATTAATCTCTCTATATATATATATATTATTATTATTATTTTTTATTTTATTATTTATTTTGTTTTTTTATTTACTATTTTTATTATTATTAAATTGATTTATTATTTGTTATTTTAAGTGAATTTATTTGTATTAAGATAATTTTATTTTATTAAAAAACCGCATCTGCGGCGCGGTTGCGGTAATCCCCATACAAAGTATAGGGGGACTTGCGGCAGGTGCGGCAAATCCGCACTTGCCGCACCTGCCGCAAGTCCCCCTATACTTTCTATGGGGATTACCGCAACCGCGCCGCAACTTGCACTTGCGGCGCGGTTGCGGTAATCCTTATGGGGATTACCGCAACCGCGCCGCAAGTGCTCGCACTTAGCCAGCGACTCGCAATGCGGCGCGATTGCGGTAATCCCTATGGGTATTACCGCAATCGCGCCGCAAGTGCTCGCACTCAGCCAGCGACTCGCAATGCGGCGCGGTTGCGGTAATGGTTATGGGATTAATCTATATATATATCTTTTTGGCACAATATAATCGATTATTTATTGATATATTCATAATTATATATATATATTGATATAGATATATATATATATATATATATATATAGATATATAGATATAGATTAATATATATCTATATATATATACTAGCTGTGAGCCCGATGCAAATGCATCGGGATTCTAGAACGTGCATTAATTTGATTATAGTAGTTATAGCTGGTGTGAGGACTTTTCGGGGGGGTGTGAATAGTTTTTCGGGGGTGTGTGAATAGTTTTTGGGGGGGGGTGCAATACTTTTTGTGGGGGGTCCAATACGTTTTTTGGGGGTGTCCAATACTTTTTTTGGGGGGTCCAATACTTTTTGGGGGGGGGTCCAATACTTTTTTTGGGGGTCCAATACTTTTTGGGGGGGGTCCAATACTTTTTGGGGGGGGGGGTCCAATACTTTTTTTGGGGGTCCAATACTTATATTTTAATTAGTTAATGTAATTAATATCTTAATGTAATATATTTTTTTTTTTTTATTATTATTTTTTATTTTTTTATTTATTTATATTTGTTTTTTTTAATATTTTTATTATTATTAAATGTATTTATTATTTTTTATTTTAAGTGAATTTATTTGTATTAAAATTATTTTATTTTATTAAAAAACCGCATCTGCGGCGCGATTGCGGTAATCCCCATACAAAGTATAGGGGGACTTGCGGCAGGTGCGGCAAAACCGCACTTGCCGCACCTGCCGCAAGTCCCCCTATACTTTCTATGGGGATTACCGCAACCGCGCCACAACTTGCACTTGCGGCGCGGTTGCGGTAATCCTTATGGGGATTACCGCGCCGCAAGTGCTCGCACTGAGCCAGCGAGTCAATATGGGGACACAGTGCTCCGGAGCGGGTGACAGGGGCACAGGGGCACTTGGGCACAGGGGCACAGGGGCACAGGCTCCGGAGCACTGTGTCAGCATGTGCTGACAGCAGCTGCTCCGGAGCGGGATCACAGGGGCACAGGCTCCGGAGCACTGTGTCAGCATGTGCTGACAGCAGCTGCTCCGGAGCGGGTGACAGGGGCACAGGGGCACTTGGGCACAGGGGCACAGGGGCACAGGCTCCGGAGCACTGTGTCAGCATGTGCTGACAGCAGCTGCTCCGGAGCGGGATCACAGGGGCACAGGCTCCGGAGCACTGTGTCAGCATGTGCTGACAGCAGCTGCTCCGGAGCGGGTGACAGGGGCACAGGGGCACTGAGGCACAGGGGCACAGGGGATGGCACAGGGACACAGGGGATGACAGCGGAGAGGGGTCGCAATGGCCGCTTCGCGGCCAATGCTTCGGCGTGATGACGTCACAGAGTGTGACATAGCCACGGCACGTCGGGGGCCGACATGAAAATGCCTTCGGCAATTATAGAGTAGATATACATGTCATATTATATATATGTATATGATTAGTATATATATATATTGTATATTAATCTATATATATATATATATATATATATATATATATATACACATTGTAATAAATTGTAATATATAATATACATAATTTATTTATCTTAATAATATATATAATATATTTTTTTGATATATTTTTATGATATTATTTATATATAAAAATATTTTGCATATATTGGTATTAAATAAATTATTGATCTATATGTTACACAATTATATCAATCTTTTTCAGCCTTATATTAAATTTTTGTCTGAAATTATGTCAGTGCCTGAATATTAAATCTATATTATCTGTTTATAATTCTTTTAACATCGATTGTCATCTATATGTTAATAATGCTCCTTACTTCATTAACTTCTTTGGTGACTTTTTTTGATCTTAATTTTTTTCTTGCGACCTCTTGCCGCTGTCAGCACACAACTCCAAGCCCTGTCAACATACACCCCCGATATGTCCTCACCCCCCTCCATATGTCCGCACACCCCCGCTAATTTGCGGTAGATGCTGTGAAAAACCGCATCTGCCGCGTTTGCCGCATAAAAGCATTACACTTGCGGTGCCGTTGCGGTAATCCCCATAGAAAGTATAGGGGGACTTGCGGCAGGTGCAGCAAGTGCGGTTTTGCACTTGCGGCAAGTGCGGCCGCAAAAAAAAACCGTAGCTTTTTGCTTACCAATCACTATACCCCCCCTGCCGCTATTTTAGTGATTAATAATATGTTTAATCCGCCATTTTATAGTGTTTCCTTTAACTTTTCCTCACAAATCATTCCTGCCTTGGTGATACTGTGGAAGGACGTCGGAAAACCAGTGCTGGAACCTCATCCCTACAATATCAGCTAAAGATATCTTTTTGGGCCAATATAATCGATTATTTATTGATATATTCATAATTATATATATATATATATATATATATATATATATATATATAGATATATAGATATAGATTAATTATATATAGATATATATGTCATATTATGTATATGATTAGTATATATATATATATTGTATATTAATCTATATATATAATATATATATATATATATACACATTGTAATAAATTGTAATATATAAGATACATAATTTATTTAAGTTAATAATATATATAATATATTTTTTTTATATATTTTTATGATATAATTTATATATAAAAATATATTGTATATAATAAAAATTATCAATATAAATATTACTACTTTGACTATATTGCTATGCAGAATGTATATTGATTGCTTCCTTAAATAATATACTGTAGCTATTATTGCATACATTTTTCTGTACTGTGCTCAATATGAGCTCTGACAAACAAAAAAGCTCTGTTAGAGCACAGAATGCTGCACGTCAGCGCAAGAAGCGTGCGCAGGAAGATCCAGAAACAACACGTCTCCGATTGCTTAAGCTCACGGAGGATTTGAATAAAAGAATTGCAAAGGAGTCTGCTGAAGAAAGAAGCAGTCGGTTGGCCAAAAAAGTTGAGGCGGAATGCAAAAGACGCAAAAAACAACAGGTGAAGGTGCAAGGAGAACCATTTACCTCTGATATGGCGTCCATATCTGGGTGTCCAACACTTTCTGAAACTCAACTGCCTATAACATCTGGCCGTAAACAACAAAAGGTGAAGGTGCAAGGAGAAGCATCTACCTCTGATATGGCGTCCATATCTGTGTCTCCAACACTTTCTGAAACTGAACTGCCTACAACATCTGGCACGGGTAAAGTGAAGGGCAAATGTTCTTCTAAAACAAGAACAGACAAGATTGCTTCTGCCATGACAAGACATCAATTGGCTAAAGTCAAACGTTTACAAATTATGTCACCTACCTCAAAACAACGCCATTTGGCCCATTTGGCTGCCTTACAGCGTCAACTACGCAAAAAAAAAATCCTCTGTAAGAAGTCTCCAGTCACTACTTCTTTTCTTGAATGTGTTGACAGTTCTACACAGCCACGCCTTATTTATGTAGGCATCTACAAAAAAGGTCATCTGTTGCTCACTTCACCTACGACATCAATCCCTATTGGCTTTACTGATGACGATACCGGTATTTTAGAACATACCTGTGGGCCCATGAATGTGTTATGTCAACATTGTGAAGCACAACATTTTGAGGCTGAAAGGCCATCTGATGGACAGTTCTCCCTTTGTTGTCACAAGGGCAAAGTTAAGGTACCATTACCTCAGTACCCTGAGCTCTTCACTACTTTACTGAAAGGAGACAGCCCATATAGTAAAAATCTCATGGAGAATATCAGGAGCATTAATAGTTCCTTTGCATTTGCTTCCATGGGTGCAAGTGTTTCTCAACCACCTGGACACGGTCCTTATTGTTTCAGGATTCACGGCCAAATTTACCATAGAACTGGAACTCTCCACCCCGCTGAAGGTCAAGTTCCAGCATATGCACAGCTCTATATTTTGGATAGTGCTACTGCTAATGAACAACGCCTACAGTCTCCAGAAAATCTCAAGTGTAAGGCTGGGGTCACAGTACCATTATTCACATGCGTTTTTGGAGACCTGCGTTTTCAAAAACGCATGTAAAAAACGCACCCATAGGCCCCCATGTTAAAAAACGCATGCCCTAATAGCCAAAAAGCATGTGTGACTGTCCCATGCGTTTTTGGAGCAGATCCAAAAACGCATGCGTTTCTGTAGAAAACGCATGCGTTTTTGTAGAAAACGCATGCGTTTTTATAACATGGGTTCCTATGGAAAACGCATGCAAAAACGCATGTACAGTTAGTACCTTTTAGTGCCATTCAAAAACGCATGCGTTTCCCATAGGAGCCCATGTTAACAAAAACGCATGCGTTTCCGGAAACGCATGCGTTTTTGTTAACATGGGCTCCTATGGGAAACGCATGCGTTTTTGAATGGCACTAAAAGGTACTAACTGTACATGCGTTTTTGCATGCGTTTTCCATAGGAACCCATGTTATAAAAACGCATGCGTTTTCTACAAAAACGCATGCGTTTTTCAAAACGCTCAAAAAAATACTACAAGCACTATTTTTAGGTGCAGATTCAAAAACGCACCCAAAAACGCAGGGAGCCATCAGAGACCTTAAAAAACTCATGCTGACATGAAAAACGCATGTAAAAAAGCATGCGTTTTTAAAAGGCACCAAAAAAACTGTGACCACAGCCTAATCCAGCCTTGATGAGAATTATTGCTGAGCAATTGGAAGGTATTAATCCCTTTGTTTCAGCCTACAAAATGTTACGGCAAGTGGAGGAAGAGGAAGAACAGAAAGCATTGGAACATGGCACAAATATGCCTAATATCATCATGGCAATTAAACAAGACAGACAGCAAGACCCAAGACGGTATAACAACCCTACTGTCCATGAAGTCGCAGTCATCTTTGAAAATGCTGATGAGAGCCACCATTTAATAGAGACATTTTAATACATCTAAAACCAGACATAAATAATCCGTTGGCCCCCAAAACACAGCAAATAAGTATTTTACACAGTAATTTGGATGCATTACTGTATCCATTGTTTTTCCCTCATGGAGAGCAAGGGTGGCATGAAGCACTCAAGCAGCAAGGCCAACATCTTCGCAGGGTGACACAGCTGCAGTATTACTGTTATTTGCTGTCAGTACGGAAAGAATTCAATCCTGTCCTTAATGGAGGTAAACTGACACAGCAGTACTTGGTGGATGCCTATGTTAAGATCGAGGCCAATCGTTTAAATTTTATACGACAACACCAGAAGGATTTGAAGGTGGAGGATTATTGTCTCCTTCAAGAACATTTGCTGAGAAAATCCGTAGAAAAAGGAATTCCCATTGGCAAGACGGTAATTTTACCATCTTCCTTTGAGGGAAGTCCCCGAAACATGCAGCAGAGGTATCAAGATGCCATGGCGATTGTAACTAAATTTGGAAGACCAGATCTTTTTATAACGATGACCTGCAATCCGAAATGGAGTGAAATTGCAACCAATTTACAGCCATGGCAGCGTGCTGAACATCGCCCGGATTTAGTGGCCCGTGTTTTCAGGATTAAACTTGAAGCCCTTTTGAAAGATATTAATTCTGGATTATTTGGCAAGGTTTGTGCTATGGTTCATGTGATAGAATTTCAAAAGCGAGGCTTAACACATGCTCACATTCTAATTATTCTGGATGCCAACTCAAAACTAAGAACTGAGGTGGAAGTGGACAATACTGTTTGGGCTGAAATTCCTGATCCATTACATTACCCTGTGCTCCATCAAATTGTCATGCAACACATGATCCATGGCCCCTGTGGACAACACAATCCCAATTCTCCATGTATGGAGAATGGAAAGTGTAAAAAAGCTTTTCCCAAAAAGTTTCAAACAAAAACTGTTATACCTGAGGATGCATATCCAAGTTATCAAAGAAACGAAGGACCTTCTTTTCAACACCATTCCAAGATGATTGATAATTCTTGGGTGGTTCCATATAACCCTTTCCTTTTATTAAAATATAAGTGCCATATTAATGTGGAAGTATGTGCTTCCATTCAGAGCGTAAAATACCTCTTCAAATATGTGTACAAAGGTCATGACAAAGCCAATGTGGAAATTTGTGAAACCAACATCAGACACGATGAAACTCATAAATTCATGGATTCCAGATATGTCAGTGCACCAGAGGCAGCTTGGCGAATCTTTGCTTTCCAAATGCATAGACAATCTCACAGCATTATTCGTCTTGCAGTACATCTGCCTCATTCACAATCACTTTTTTTTCACGAGGGTGATTCTGCGGACAACATCAGTTATTCAATGGACAGACAATCAACACTCATGGCCTACTTTACCCTCAATGAGAATGATCCCAATGCTCGGGAGTACTTATATCGTCAAATTCCGGAGCATTATGTTTGGAAAGAAGGTGCATGGGAAGTTAGAAGGAGAGGAGGTGCTTCAGTCATTGGTAGACTCTACACTGTTAGTATTCAAGAACAAGAACGTTATTTTTTAAGGCTGTTGTTACTCCATGTTAAAGGAGCTACAAGTTTTGACAACCTTAAGACTGTTAAGGAAGTCACATACCCCACTTTTAAAGAGGCGGCATTAGCCCTTGGATTGCTCTTCGATGACACTGTTTGGAGAAAAACTTTATTGGATGCCTGTGTTCTCAATATGCCTGCACAGCTCCGTGACATGTTTGCATATATATGTGTCTTTGGTCCTCCTAATCATCCCCTGGAGTTGTGGCAAGAATTTAAACAACACTTCGTTCAAGATTACTGCCATGCCTACCACCCTGACACTGATGATTGTGAGCATTGTGAAGGATATGCCATGACTGATGTTGAACATGTTTTAAAATTTCATGCTAAACATTTTATTGATTTTAATCTGCCACGCCCAAAAAGAAAACCACACATTCGTCCTCAATACAACAAAGAAGAAGAGTTAGTAAGAGCACATGAAATGAAAGTTACCTTAAATGATCAACAACGTTTGGCCTATAATGCAATCCATAAAGCTTTAGAGGATACAAGTGATAAGCCAAAGTGCTTTTTCCTTGACGGTCCCGGTGGAAGTGGGAAAACATATCTCTATCATCTATTGATTCATGAACTGAGAGGAGAAGGAGAAGTTGTCTCACCTGCAGCCAGTACAGGGATTGCTGCTAATCTATTGCAAGGAGGAAGAACTATCCATTCACTGTATGGCATACCAATACCAATTAATGAGACATCCGTTTCAAGAATCAAAAATGATACTGATGCGGCCCAACATTTGAAGACTACCAAACTCTTCATCATCGATGAGTCTACTATGTTGTCAAAATACGCTTTGCATGTAATTGATCAATTATTACGGGATGTCATGACAACTGATGTCTCCAAGAAAAATAAATTACCCTTTGGAGGGAAAGTCATTGTTCTGGGAGGAGACTTTCGGCAGTGTCTTCCTATCATCTCTCATGGAACAAGGACAGACATCGTAGAGAGCTGCATTAAATATTCACGACAATGGCAGCTTTTCAATCAATTGCCGCTCTTTAACAACATGCGCTCCATTGATTCTGATTATAGCAATTGGTTAATTCAATTGGGAAATGGAGAATTGTCCAATGATTACAACCTTGGTGATGATGTCATTGAGATCCTGCAAGACATGATCTGCACAGGCTCTTTAATCTTGGATATATTTGGTGAAAACATTGTCATTGATGTGAATAATGACGAAAGTATTCAGAATGCTGCATCACATGCCATTCTTTGTCCCAAAAATGACGCTGTGGATTTGATCAATTCAAAAGTTATGGATTGTATTCCTGGAGAATACATTGAATATTTGAGCCACGATTCCATTGATCCAGATGAGACAGAAAATCCCGAACAATATCCCGTGGAATTTCTAAATTCTCTAACCCCAACAGGAATGCCTTCTCATCTCCTGAAATTAAAAGTTGGTACAATTATAATGCTTTTGCGTAATTTTAACAGCAGAAAAGGACTTTGCAACGGGACTCGCATGATTGTTATTGCTTTGTTTGACAACTTGATACAAGCAAAAGTAATTTCTGGCTCGGATGAAGGAAATGTAGTCTTCATTCCAAGAATTGATCTCTGTCCATCAGAGACTGGATTGCCTTTCAAACTAAGACGTCGGCAATTTCCCGTGAAGCCTGCCTTTCCCATGACCATAAATAAATCCCAAGGCCAAACATTGGAGAAAGTGGGGATTTATTTGCCAGAACCTGTTTTTGGTCATGGACAATTATATGTGGCTTTCTCACGTGTGAAGAGACGATGCAATATGAAGGTGAAAGTGGTGGATTCATGCATTCAAGGCAAATTGGTGCCTAACAGTGAGAAAGTCTTCACCAAAAATATTGTCTATCGGAATATTTTGGGATGAACTTTTGCCTATTTTATTTTTTTACCTTTTCTATTTAAAAAAAAAAAAAAAAAATTAGTTTAGTATTTACATTTTCAGTTTTTTATGTACATAGTTTATACAATATTTGTGGAAAAACACATTTCAGATTTCATTGGAGATGTGTATCATTCTGATTTTCTCACAGGGTGATAGAAACCACTATTTTAAGCTCCAGTACTCTACGTGCTGAGAGATTTGATTCTTATTCTTTAAAGGGAGAGGTTTTTGTGAACAGCTAAGAGACGGGTGGGACGGCTGTTCACACACATCTCATTAGCAAGGTGTGTTCCACATGTTTAGATAGATAGGGACAAACATAAATTATTAATTAGATTCTACCACGACATTTTTCTTAGATTTTTTCACTTTGTTGAGGAATATACTAAATGATAATAATTGATCATGAAGGACTCACCAACAACATACTTGCTGTAATTTTCATAATTGCATATATGTAATTTGTACTTAACATGTGGTTTGTGCAGACAACATAGTTGCGGCAGTGTCATCCACATCAACTGCAGTCACCTGTGGTTAGTTAGTGGATGCATCTTATGCACCTGCTGTAGCTATGTTAACTCCATTTACCGTAGGTTAACTACAAGTTTTTTTGTTATTGCATGGATATTGCTGCAAGTCTGTAGCTGGTAACTCCTTCTGTATCAATTTACAAAATTTTATTATTTACATCACAATCCTCAAAAAAACTAAGAAAAATCCAGCCATAAAAAATAATCTAAATTATATCAATTCGGATTTAGTTAGAGTAGGTCCCACCAGGCGTAAGGGCATCTTGACGCGATTGGTGTGCTGACACAAACTGGCTGATACACACATTACTACTGTTAATTCATCAATTCAAATGATTGACACATTAAGTAGTATTGCTACTTTGTGTTCTAAGACCCTTACAACATAATAGTTCAATTTTCCTTAAATGATATCAACCATACAAATATATGTAGCTGGTGTAAAGATGTCATTGGAATAATTGGATTATTATTTGAAAATCTTAAAAAAAATTTAAAAATATTCTAGACACCCGATGCATTTGCATCGGGCTCACAGCTAGTTACTTTATAAGGACAGTAAAGTAGTGAGATATGTTCATATGTGACCTAGTCAAATATTATTATTTTCTTTTTTGGGGAGGTGGGGGGTAATTAGAAATTCTGCAATGGGGCCCCATGATTTCTATGTATACCCCTAAACACAAGTATATGCATGCAGTATGTAGGTGTATGTTCATATAGGCCACAAAACACCAAAACCGTAGAAAAAAAAAACATGAGCAGATACTCTAAGATAAGTAAATAAATAAATGTCAATAGTGCATGAAAATAAAAATAGAATATTTAAGACAATATATTGATCACAAAATGTAAGTCATCCCACCTTCTCAAGTGCTAAAATAATCTTACTGTGGCACCCCAGAGTCCAGTTGCCACAGTGGCAACGCTTCCCTCAGTGGTTGATGACATGCTTGGAAGCAAGAAGGGTATCCACAGCATACAACACTATTCCTGACTCCAGACCCAGGTTCAGGGTAGCTCCCCTATAAATTCTGGCCTGGGGGAGGGGTAAGACACAACGTTAGAGAGTTCAGTTCTTAGGAGGACTGTGAAGACGACCTGTGGACTGGAGCCGTGCTAAGCTCGTCCCAAGCAGAGTAGAGAGTGAAGGTGAAGCAAGCAAAAGCGACCCAAAGGATAGGGTCTGAGGAGGGAGAGAAGAAGGCATGGGGAGGGGAGCCAGTCGCCGGCTCACCCCAGAGCAGAGTACCAGAAATGGACACCGGAGTCCGAGGTTGTGCAGGTACTACAGACCCAGCAGCCAAAACCAGAGGACCAGAGACTCCACATCTCCCAGCCACAGCAAAAGACTTGAAGGCACAGCAGTGTTGCACCTCGCGGATCCAGTCACCACAGCGGTACTGCACCCCAGTTGAGGTGTAGTACCACACTCTGAGGTAAGGGGGGCACTGACCAGTATCAGGACTCACAGACCATACACTACACCAGTCCAGGTCAGAATTAGGGTGAGATTGCTCCTACGGGAGAGCACAGTCCCTGATCCTGTCTGGAAGGATGAACCAGGTTAGTGGGGATGGGTGGAGAGGAAGTAATAAGAGGGGCACCCGAGAAGGAGTGAAGTCAGGGAGAACACACATAGATGATGGGGGACACGTGACACAGGGTATAAATAAAACAAGGAAAACTCTGGAAGTCAGTCGAGTTGGCAGGAATCTAGTGAAAGGAAGTCTGTCAGAAGAGGAGTAAGAGCTTGAAAGAAGTGTCCAGAGCAATGGAGCCAGGGAAGCTCGTCCTAAGGACTGACTGGGGTGCGGAGAAAGAACCAGGGTACTCCAGAAGGTAGAAGGGGTCCCAGGGTACCAGGCAGTGAGCAATCCGCCCGGGGGTGCCCGTATCCACGGTGACAAAAGTGTGGAGGGACCAGGCCGCAGATTAAAGGTGAACCGACCCCTAGACTAGTGGAGAATGAAAAGGCTCAGCTAGCAACCTGGAGGCTGCGGTACTTCCAATGCACCATAGCGGATACTGTGCACATCCTCTGAAAAGGTGGCCAAAGAGGGTTGAGAGAAAGACTACAAAGTAACCCTAGGAAGGACCCATGGCCATCAGGGCTTTGTGTGAGTGAGGCGCAAGGCATGAGGGCGAAGCAAGAGCAGAGTGAGATGGCTGAGAAAGGACAGAGAGAAGAGGTACCGGTTGAGTGCAATCCCACTACCTGGGAGTGTTTGGATCCCTTCCTCTGAGAACCCAGGACTCAGCAGGCTGTTACACAGTGACTGTGAGTAAACATCTTAAGACTGCATCCTGCTGTGTCTGTGACCTTCTTGATGCGTCATCAGCCCTGTACTGGAACATAGCTACCAACTCACTCAGTAACATCTGCTGCCCTGGGGTTATCCCTACATGTGGAGGGTGTACCAACTCTGCTGCATCGTCACCAGCCTCAGAGGAGCTGTATAGAAGCGGTGGCCATCACTAGCTGCAACCAACGGGGGGCGTCACGAGAAGCAAGAGTAGTGATGGGCGAATCCTAAATTACTCGGAATCTCTTGACTCTAGCGAGTCCGAGCCCGGGACTCGCTACTCGTTGCGAGTCTAGCGAGTCCAATGTTAATGAATGGGGAAGCGAGTAATAGCGAGTAGTGTGAGATTTACAAATCGCAGATGTGTCTCGGAAGCTTCAGCCTGAAGCAATCCTAGTTTGTCAGAGTCTCTGCCATTTATTTGCATTGGACTCGTTTACTTTGCAACTGTAATCACTGGGAAACTCGCACAGATAAGAGTCCTGTCTGCTCAGTGTGCTGGCTGCCACAGCTCCAGGGTCCTAGAGCCCGCCTGCTGGCTGATGTAGCAGTGCTGAGATTGTTCTCAGTCTGCTCATTCCCTGTGTACAGACATGAATGTCTGTGCACAGAGATGATGTAGCAGTGCTGAGTTGTTCTCAGTCTGCTCATTCCCTGTGCATAGACATCTATATCTATGCACAGGGGATGTAGCAGAGAGGACATCGCGTTTTGGACTGCGTCGGACGGAAGAGGATTTTTTTAATTAAAGATGGAGTCTCTAATGGCTTTTTTTTTTATTTCTAATAAAAAATTTTCTCTGTGTTGTGTTTTTTTTAAAACAATTTAATAGAAATTCATGGCGGTCATGTCTAATATTGGCGTGACCGCCATAAATTTCGGGCTTAGGGCCAGCTGATAATACAAAGCTGGCCCTAACCTCTTTATTACCCAGCGTGCCACCGCCACCAGGGACGCTGGAAGAGCGGGGTTCAGCGCCAGAGGATGGCGCTTCAATGAACGCGCCATCTTCTGGGGCGGCTGCGGGCTGCAATTTGCAGCGGGGGGTGCCCAGAAAGCTTGGGCATCCCTGCGCTGCGGATTCCAGCACCCAGCTGCTTAGCTGTACCTGGCTAGAAATAGAAATTGCGCGGAGCCCCACACATTTTTTTTAAATTATTTCATGAAATTCTGAGATTCTGACTCTGAGACTCTGAGATTCTGACTCTGACTCTCTGAGATTCTGACTCTGACTCTCTGAGATTCTGACTCTGACTCTCTGAGATTCTGACTCTGACTCTGACTCTCTGAGACTCTGAGATTCTGACTCTGACTCTGACTCTCTGAGATTCTGACTCTGAGACTCTGAGATTCTGACTCTGACTCTCTGAGATTCTGACTCTGACTCTCTGAGATTCTGACTCTGACTCTCTGAGATTCTGACTCTGACTCTCTGAGACTCTGAGATTCTGACTCTGACTCTCTGAGATTCTGAGACTCTGAGATTCTGAGATTCTGAGATTCTGACTCTGACTCTCTGAGATTCTGACTCTGACTCTCTGAGATTCTGACTCTGACTCTCTGAGATTCTGACTCTCTGAGATTCTGACTCTGAGACTCTGAGATTCTGACTCTGACTCTGACTCTCTGAGATTCTGACTCTGAGACTCTGAGATTCTGACTCTGACTCTCTGAGATTCTGACTCTGACTCTCTGAGATTCTGACTCTGACTCTCTGAGATTCTGACTCTGACTCTCTGAGATTCTGACTCTGACTCTGACTCTCTGAGACTCTGAGATTCTGACTCTGACTCTGACTCTCTGAGATTCTGACTCTGAGACTCTGAGATTCTGACTCTGACTCTCTGAGATTCTGACTCTGACTCTCTGAGATTCTGACTCTGACTCTCTGAGATTCTGACTCTGACTCTCTGAGACTCTGAGATTCTGACTCTGACTCTCTGAGATTCTGAGACTCTGAGATTCTGAGATTCTGAGATTCTGACTCTGACTCTCTGAGATTCTGACTCTGACTCTCTGAGATTCTGACTCTGACTCTCTGAGATTCTGACTCTCTGAGATTCTGACTCTGAGACTCTGAGATTCTGACTCTGACTCTGACTCTCTGAGATTCTGACTCTGAGACTCTGAGATTCTGACTCTGACTCTCTGAGATTCTGACTCTGACTCTCTGAGATTCTGACTCTGACTCTCTGAGATTCTGACTCTGACTCTCTGAGACTCTGAGACTCTGAGATTCTGAGATTCTGACTCTCTGAGATTCTGACTCTGACTCTCTGAGATTCTGACTTTGACTCTCTGAGATTCTGACTCTGACTCTCTGAGATTCTGACTCTGACTCTCTGAGATTCTGACTCTGACTCTGACTCTCTGAGATTCTGACTCTGACTCTCTGAGATTCTGACTCTGACTCTGACTCTCTGAGATTCTGACTCTGACTCTGACTCTCTGAGACTCTGAGATTCTGAGACTCTGAGATTCTGAGATTCTGACTCTGACTCTCTGAGATTCTGACTCTGACTCTCTGAGATTCTGACTCTGACTCTCTGAGATTCTGACTCTGACTCTCTGAGACTCTGAGATTCTGACTCTGACTCTGACTCTCTGAGATTCTGACTCTGACTCTCTGAGATTCTGACTCTGACTCTCTGAGATTCTGACTCTGACTCTCTGAGATTCTGACTCTCTGAGATTCTGACTCTGACTCTCTGAGATTCTGACTCTGACTCTCTGAGATTCTGACTCTGACTCTGAGACTCTGACTCTGAGACTCTGAAATTCATGAAATAATAAAAAAAAATGCATGGGGCTCCGCGCAATTTCTATGTCTAACCAGGTACAGCTAAGCAGCTGGGGGCTGGAATCCGCAGCGCAGGGATGCCCAAGCTTTCTGGGCATTTGTTATACAAGCTGGTATTAAGCCCGAGATTCTTAATGTCAGGCCACGTTTGACCCAGCCACTAAGAATCTCCAATAAAGGGTTAAAAAAACAGAGAAAAATTTTTATTTGAAATAAAAAAAAAAGCCATTAGGGACTCCATCTTTAATTAAAAAAATCCTCTTCTGTCCGACGTAGTCCAAAACGCGATGTCCTCTCTGCTACATCCCCTGTGCATAGATATAGATGTCTATGCACAGGGAATGAGCAGACTGAGAACAATCTCAGCACTGCTACATCATGTCTGTGAGCAGGCGGGCTCTAGGACCCTGGAGCTGCACAGAGAAGACAGCTGGACTCGGCTCGCAAAGCAGTTATTTGCGAGTTTCCCTGCTATCACTGGCACAGTAGCGAGTTTCCCTGCTATCACTGGCACAGTAGCCGAGTCTAATGCAAACAATGGCAATCCTAGTTTTGTCAGCGTTTGCCAATGATTTGCATTGGACTCGTGCGAGTAACCACTGGGAAACTCGCAGAGTACCGAGTCCTGCGAGTCCCTTAATACTCGCCGAGTAACGAGTCCTAGCGAGTAGATTCGCCCATCCCTAAGCAAGAGTAATACCCAGGTCCCATGTCCAGAGAATACCTTAGAAGAAACTTTGTAGCTCATCCCCCTTTTTTTTTTATTGACTGCTCCAGGGCCATACACCGAGTCAAGCCGCCATGACATCCCATTTCCCCTCCTGACCGTGACATCGTCAGGCCCGGCTCCGAGTATCCACTGGACAGCTCAGGGACAGTCCCTTAGAGGAGTAGTGTCTCAGGGTTCAAGCTACCTGCCATATGGGTGCCATCTCCCAGCCACAACAAAGCACTTGGAGGCACAGCAGCACTGGAGAGCTCAGGGCCAGTCGCCAGAGGAGTGGTGCCCGGTAAGGGCTCAAGCTGCCTGCCATATGGGTGAGAGACTTATTAGCAGGAAGAGAGGGTCGCAGCCTAGCTACAAGCAGCCAGGATCAGCAAAGAGGAGCGCAGCAGGGAGGCCTCAGAACTCACCGGGTGAGGAGATCCCCAACTTGCTTCCAGGCCATCCGGATTCTCAACATCACCTGTGGTCACTGTTCTGATTACTACCTGCAACTACCAGTAAAGGTAACAAAGTCTACGTATTGTGTGTCTGTCGGTTACTCCGCTCCCTCAGTCCTGTATCCCAATGGCCTACGACCGCCATATACTTTACCAGTTGCCCTGGGGAACCACTCCACCTGTGGGAAGCGATATCACCTTAGCTGCGTTTCTGTCATCCCCAGAGGTCCCGCACCGCAGCGTCGACCCTCAATAGCCAAATTTCATGAGTGGCATCATGACTCCACTACCCCAAAATCATAACCCCCAAACTTTTATTGATACCACCAGAGTCACGGAGCCGGGTCTCGACCGCTGTGACTCCCCAGAAGTTTCATAGCCCAGTTCCAAGTACCCCACAGCCCTGGGGGGCGTATCAAACTTGGCGTCACAGGATTTCGTGCCCGTTGTCGACAGATAATGTTTGCCATAGACTTAATTGAACTGAGTAATAGCCGCCATTACATTACCACGCGGTACGCAGGAAGCCAAAAGAGGTGTCCCATCATGGGCGGAATCTTACAAAAGGACGTAAAGAGAAACCCTGCCCCTCGCTCTGATGTCAGCTGGCGGGATGCAGGAAACCCCCTATACGATTGACTCCCCGCCTGCGGAGCCGCAGACGGATAAGCCGATAGAGACTGAGAACCTGGCTGTGGTTCACTAGGGGGCAGAATGATGTCTGATGTCTAACCCCAGTCGCGGCCCCAGCCGAAGACCCAGCTGCATCCGCGGCACCGGCAACAGCACCAGTCATGCCGTTCTCGATGCCGTATATTCCAGGAGTGGCACGGCTACTGCAGTATTCAGGGGAATTGGATACCCTGAACAACTTCAGGTAAACACTGAAGATTGTTTGAAGTATATTTCCTGACTGAGTGCCAGAAAGTTACCATTCTAATAGGACAATTGACTGGTACTGCCCAAAGGGAGGTAAAGTCCTGGCTGGACACTGACAAAAGAACTGTTAAACAAATCTTAGCCAGGTTGAAAGAAGTCTTTGACACCCGTATGGCAGCGGAAATTAAAATCAGGTTTTATGGGTACAAACAACGGGTGCAGAACAGTATACGGTACTATACATTAAATCTCCAAGAGACGCTGAGGGCCATGAAGCAGGTAGACCCCGACAGTGCACAAGATGAAAACAAGCTGTTGACTGAGCAGTTTATTGAGGGGCTCTGGTCTCATTCCCACTGGACTCAGCTATGTATATTGGCCCTGCAAAACCTTGACCTGGACTTTGTATACTTTAAAGGCCATTCAAGTACTATGAAAACCAACTGCCAGTAGCACAGCACCCTCACAGCGACTGGCTATAAAGTACTACCCAGAAATGGCGCCCTCTTCCCCGGCTACAGTGGGGGGCCAAAGAACAGACTCTAGAAACTGATATCCCTGATGACTTACAAGTGCATGTGGAGAAGATAAAGTTGGCCTCCAGCCCTCATGACATCTTGTGGCTACGCCAGAGGAGGAATCCACCAACCACAGGATGAGCCAGTGATCACTATGATTAAACAGGACAACCCATTTGCCGCTGCTGCAATGAAGCAGGCCACATAGCAAGTAGCATAGTACTTTAAATGAGAAACCCCTGGGGCAGCGGGCCACCCCCCAGGAATGAGACGACCTGGCCACAGAACTGGTGCAACAGGTATGTGGGTGGATGACCGTTCCTGCCTGTCGTGCTGGATGGCATCCCCATGAATGCTTTGTTGTACACCGGTGTGCAGGTGACACTGATGTCTTATATCCTTTACAAACAGTACTGGGCCGACTCTGACCCCAGCTGCCGCCCAGATGAGTTTTACAATATACGCCAGCAATAACCAACCTCTGCCACAGGTGGGGTTCAAAGAAGTGACCATTATGGTGGGGTGTGCAGATCTAAACGCCCAGTGAATGATAATTGTTGACTGGCGAGAATTTAACTCAATGATTACTCTAGGCACTAATGTAATTGAGAATTGTCTAGAAGAAATTATTGCTTTGTTATAACAGGTTGCCGAAACTGCCAGCACCAGGCAGCAGAGAGTCCTGCAGAAAGAGATAAAGGCCCTGATGCAGAGGCAGCAGGTGGAGCTGTCTGGTGGAGAAGTCAGCTGTGTAAAAGTAAGTGACCCGTCCCCCATTGCAATACCCCTGAGAGGTGAAATTTTAATCTGGAGTCGGGCAGCAATATGTCTTAGGGGTCAGGATTATCAGGCCCTGGTGGAGCCCGTGTATTCAGATAGTAGGCCCACTGTCCTAAAAGCCAGAGGGGTAGTCGATGTCCGCAAGGTGAGGGTATCAATACGTATCTTGAACTGTGGAGAAGAAGAGGTCAAACTACCTTGGTATGCTGCCATTGCTAAGCTGTTCACTGTGAATAACAATGCAATAACGGCAGTGGAACCTTTGATTCCAGGTGGAGGACAACGGCTCTGAGGGGCAGCTGGAGGACTGGTGTCAGAAGCTACATGTAGGCACTGACTCCACTCCTTCGCACCAAAAGCATGAACTTTACTGGGTAGTTCAAGAATATGAACGGGTCTTTAGAAAACATTCTTTAGACTTTGGGCAGGTAAAAGGGGTACAACATCACATCCCCACTGGAGACCATGCACCCATTAAAGAGAGATACTGGCCTGTACCACCAGCTCACTATTAATGTGCCAAAGAGATGTTATGGGAAAAGAAGGAGGCAGTGGTGATCAGAGATAGTTGTAGCAGCTCCACTAGTCCTGGTAAAGAAAAAAGATGGTACAATGAGAATGTGTGTTGACTACAGGCAGATTAATCGCATTACACATAAGGATGCTTACCCGTTAGCCAGAATTGAAGAGTCATTAGCTGCACTGAGAACTGCAATTTTTCCACCTTAGATCTCACCAGTGGATATTGGCAAGTTCCCGTGGCAGAAGCAGACAGAGAAAAGACAGCGTTCACGACACCGATGGGCCTCTGTGACTTTAACTTCATGGCATTTGGACTCTGCAATGCACCAGGAACATTCCAGAGGTTGATGGAGTGTTGCCTGGGACATAGAAACTTTGAAACCCTCTTACTGTACCTGGATGATGTAATCGTCTACTCGAAGACGTACGACAACCATCTGAAGCACCTGGCTGAAGTGTTCGAGGCATTATCCAATTTTGGCCTTAAAGTAAAGCCGCCAAAAAGCCACTTACTGAAGCACAGGATACAGTAATTAGGACAGGTGGTCAGCACTGAAGGTGTGGCATCAGACCCTGATAAGGTCACCATAATCAGGGACTGGCAGAGGCGCACTACCATCAAAGAAGTACGACAGTTCCTGGGACTGGTAGGCTACTACCAAAGGTTCATCAAGGGCTTCACAAATATAGCAGCACCTTTGCAAGATCTCCTGGTAAGCTGGTCCAAGAAGACCAAGAACCCAAGTCTTCCGTTTCAATGGAACAGTTGAATAAAATACTTCCTCACCCAGTTGAAGTGGGCCCTTATGGGGAATGAGATCCTGGCCTACCCTTACTATGGCCTACCCTTTGTGCTTTGCACAGATGGGAGCAACGTGGGTTTGGGAGCTGTGTTATCCCAGGTGCAGAGAGGTAAGGAGAGTGATTGCCTATGCCAGCAGGAAGCTCTGTCCTACAGAAAGGAACCCCGATAACTATAGCTCCTTTAAGCTAGAGTTCCTTGCCATAGTCTGGGCTATAACTGAACGCTTTAAACATTACCTGGCTTCAGCGAAGTTTACAATCTATACGGACAATAATCCGCTAACCCATTTAGAAACCGCAAAGTTAGGTGCTCTCGAACAGCGATGGATGGCCCGGTTATTCAATTACAACGTTACCATCAAGTACTGGGCAGGGCATAAGAACGCCAACGCTGATGTGCTGTCAAGGATGCCCAACTTGCCAGATGGGGAGGAGACCCGGAGGAGCTGGGAGTGATAGAGCTACCGGCTTTCTCTGCCGCAGTTTGTCCCAGTGTTCCCATGGTGTGAGAGACAAGCGGCCTGTCATGTAAGAAGCCACGTTCAACCCGTTACCCCACCACGGTTTGGCCAAGATGCAAGATATCAATCCAGCCATCCGCTTAGTCAAGGAATTGTTAACACAAGCCGACTCACACTCTGGTCCAGATGCTCTGCAAGAGATACAACAGTTGTGGAGAGAAAAGAGTAAATTATTCATCTATGGAGTTAAGCTGTGCAGGCGGTGCATCAATGCACAAACCCATGAGCTGGTCTGGCAGATAGTGGTCCTGAAGAGAGATGTCCAGATGGTCCTAGAGGCGTACCAGGGCACTTCGGGTGGAAGAAGCTGGAAGTTCTGTTACGTGAACAATTCTACTGGGTTGGCATGAGGAAGGCCATCGAGAAATGCTGCAGAGATTGTGGCCCGTGCAACCTGTGGAGGAAGGATCGTGAAAGCCAGAGAGCTCCTCTACAGCCTATTGTCACCAGGCAATCACTTGAACTCGTGGACCATGTGAAGCTGAACCCCGAGCCAGTTGGGCTACGTCTATGCCCTCACCTTTGTAGATCACTATTCCCGTCTCTTGGTTGTAGTGCTGGTGAAAGACTTAACAGTGAAGACAGTGGATAGAGCCTTTTAAGCACATTTCTGCAGACCCCATTGCTATCCTGAAGAGGTTCTTATGGATCAAAGTCCAACGTTGAGGCAGAGGTGTTCCAGGAATTTTGCATCTTGTACAGCAGCATGAAAATCAGAATGACGCTGTACCACGCACAGACCAATGGCATGTGCAAGAAAATTAATCAGGTAGTGATAGACCTGTTGAAGACACTGCTACTTGTGGCCAGAGAAGTTGCCAGATTTAGTGGACTTATACAATCATATTCCTATGAACTCCACCAACTGTACTTCTGCCTACCTGATGAGGGCAAGACCTGGCAAGTTACCCATTGACTTAGACATGGGAGTCATAGCACCTGAGACAAACCCACCAGATGCAGATTGGGATACAGAAGGTTAACAGCAGTACCATCAAGTGCAAGACTGTGTAGAAAGAAACCTGTCTCAAGCAAGAGAAAGGCAAGAGAGAGCCTAAAACAAACATGTACCTGCAGTTCCTTTAACAACTGGAGAACAAGTCCTCAAGTGGAAGAGACGAACAAACAAACTGGATGACCAGTGGGAGGCAGAGCCATTCACTGTATTGCCTTCAAATTTTGACAATGCCAAAATCTGTAAAGTAAAGACAGAGGAGTAACCTCAGCAGCAGTTTCAAGAGACCATCTAAAAATATGCCCTGACCAATTAAGAAACAGAGAAGTTCAAGACATGCTTCAGCCCATAGAACAAAAGGAAGAAATGATTCACACCGTTCTTGGAGACTTTCCCAAAACGTGGACCCAAGTGAATGGAGCAATTCTGGTACCCGTATTGATGTTTCCACAGCTTGTTGTACCTAAACCATTTGAGACAACAGAACCACCTGAAGAACCACCAGCAGTGTAACAAGAGAGTCAACCTCCTGCTTGCAGTGAATCTATCAATCCTGTGGTGAGTCTAAGATGACACTCTGGTATACCCGTTCCACTCATAGAATAATGACTAGTGTACCCACAACACCAGCAGTAGACACTAGAGACCAAAGCAGAACATCAAAATAACCTGTACTGCGTAGATCCACTCGTAGTAACAGAGGTCAGATCCCAGCACATTACAGGGACTGTTAGGAAATTAAGTGGACAGTTTAACCAGGTTAAAATGTAAATATGTTTTTTGTTTTCATGTAACTATGTAAGTAAGCAACCACCAAGCCTACCATGCCTACAGGACTTACTGTATGAACTTCTGAATATTCTTGAACATTTAATTTAAATATGGACCAATAGACCTCAGGACTGGTTGTGGTCAAAAACATTTTGTATAAAGTTCATCATCAGCCACCGGTGGAAGGACTTAGAACTGTAGTGACTGTGTTTTTCCATATTTTATTGGTTTTGTAATTTTTAAGACAATGTACAATTTTGTATTGTTGTTTCTAAAAATGTTTCCTCAGTCCAGGAGTACTGAATTTTACTAGGGAGAACATGGCACCCCAGAGTCCGGTTGCCACAGTGGCATTGCCTCCCTTGGGGGGTAATGACATACTTGGAAGCAAGAAGGGGTATGCCTACCAGGTAAACACAGCATGCAACACTTTTCCTGCTCGAGACCCAGGTTCAGGGGAGCTCCCCTATACATTCTGGCCTGGGGGAGGGGTTAGACAGAACATTAGAGAGTTCAGTTCCTAGGAGGACTGTGAAGACAATCTGTGGACTGGAGCCGTGCTAACTGCTAAGCTTTTCCCAGGCAGAGTACAAAGAGAAGGTGAAGCAAGCGTGAGGGACCCGTAGGAGTGTCTGAGGAGGGATAGAAGAAGGCATGGGGAGTGGAGCCAGTCGCCGGCTCACCCCAGAGCAGAGCGCCAGAAACGGACACCAGAGTCTGAGGTTGTGCGGATACTACTGACCCAGTAGCCAAAACTGGAGGACGGGAGACTCCACATCTCCCGGCCACAACAAAGCACCTGGAGGCACAGCAGCACTGGAGAGCTCAGAGACAGTCGCCAGAGGAGTGGTGCCCGGGAAGGGCTCAAGCTGCCTGCCATATGGGTGAGAGACTTATCAGCAGGAAGAGAGGGTCACAGCTTAGCTACAGGCAGCCAGGACCAGCAAAGAGGAGTGCAGCATGGAGGCCTCAGAACTCACTGGGTGAGGAGATTCCCAACTTGCTTCCAGGCCATCCGGATTCTCAACATCACCTGTGGTCAGTTTCCCGATTACTACCTGCAACTACCAATAAAGGTAACGGAGACTACGTATTGTGTGTCTGTCAGTTATTCCACGCTTTCAGTCCTGCACCCCAATGGCCTACCACCACCATAGACTTTACCGGTTGCCCTGGGGAACCACTCACCCGTGGAAGCGATATCATCTTAGCTGCGATTCCATCATCCCCAAAGGCCCCGCACCGCAGCGTTGGCCCTCAATAGCCGAACATCACGTGTGGTGTCATGAATCCAATCCCCTGCATAGAAAAAGAATAGAAAGCATGTATACAGACCGGGATCTGGGATTTATAGAAAAAGGACTCATGTAAGTAGTCAAAAAGATTTATTTATTGTTCATATATACAAAAACAGGAAACAAACGTGCAGTTAAAACACCATTAAAAGGTGGAAAACCACCGACAAACTATGGCCTTGTAATAAATATCATAATAGACCAAACATGGTACTACAGCAGTGTTCAATACTTAATATAAAAGGATGATGAAAAGAACTCTGGTAATAGAATGGCAGACTTTGTCACAGAAGAAACACAAGTTGACCCATCAAAGGAGTGTACAATACAGACAATGTACTACTGATATCACACATGGAAAGGGTCAAATATGAACACCTGTTAAATAAAGGTTGGAACAGGAGAATGGAGAAAAAAAACTAACCAAACCTCTAAGTTCCTATAAAGGGAGGACATAGATTAAACATAAAGTCCTCAGTTACCATATGTTCAAAAAGTGGTGTCACTTGACTATAGACTCCCCTATCAATAGGGAGAGACAAAGCTAGCCAGTACTTATGTATTGCTATGTTGAGCCAGCAAACCCTAAGGAAAAAGGAGAATAAAAGATAAATAGTCGGACTCCAAGTGCACCATTAAGTGTCACCATGTCCAAATGCAATTACCAGAGGTGTCATCATCCAAGAAGGCAAGGCACATAGCACGCTCGACACCCGACGCGTGTCGCCGCCTAACAGACGGCTTCCTATGGGGGAGAGTCCTTTTTCTATAAATCCCAGATCCCGGTCTGTATACATGCTTTCTATTCTTTTTCTATGCATTTGTTCCTTAAGCATGTGACTGGTGGATCACGTGTACTGTGCCTCCCAATTACATTTTTCATACATGAATCCAATCCCCAAAACCATAATCACCGAACTTTTATTGATTCCGCCAGGGTCACGGAGCCAGGTCTCAACCCCTGTGACTCCTCAGAAGTATAATAGTCCGGTTCCAAGTACCCCACAGCCCTGGGGGAACATATCATTACCAAGTACCCTATTTTTATTTTCATGCACTATTGACATTTACTTACCTATAACATTATATTTAGAGAATACCTGAGAAAGTGGTACTTTTGAGGTACTATTAAAACTTATATATTAATATAGTAATTATATTTATTATGTATCAACTAATATATACATTTACTAAGCAAACATATATATAAAAGTTGTTGGGGGAGCAGTATGCTATCCCTGATGTAGGATCTTGAACAGCTCTGAAACTAGTTGGACTTTACCTACCGGCTTCTCCACCCTTGGTGTGACGTCACCCTTCAGCCATGCACTCTATGCTTTGCCGCCTACCAGGAAATGCCGAGCGGCTGAGGAGTCCCCAGCATAGCATCGTGGTAGGAGTGAGTGTGGCGCCCATGCGGACTTGTTGCCACAGTGATGCTGCACCTACACCACAGCTGTGGGGTCACCATTCCCAGGTGAGAGGGGTCGCAAACCAGAGGTACATAGTTTGCATTCAACACCATCCCAATTCCAGGCTAGGGGATTCAGGTGGACCCTGAGTAGGGAGGACCCCATTTTCTGGCCGGGAGGAGGGGTTGGCAGTAGGTTAAAGAAGAGAGAGAGGAGTCGTGAGGAGGAAGGCATCCGGAGCGAACACAGGAAGGAAGAAGTCCTAGGAGACACACGAGTGGGGGATCCACCCGTGTGCTCCGAATGCAGACCCGACCTGAGTCGGGCGGAGGGACTGGTTGCCAGAGGGGACTGGCCCCGATCTGGTGCGAGTGCTCCAAGTCCCTACCAGGAAAACTGGAGGCCGCTGTGTCTGCAGGAGCAGTGGCCACAATCCGTGGATAATCCACATGACGGTGGCTAGAACTAGGGTCAAGTGACATGCTTCTGTCGCCCGACAAGGCCCGCAGCCATCAGCCTGGGACCCTGTTCACGAAGGCGCAGGGCAGGTGAGACAAGTATCCAGCACAGAGAGAGAGCAACCTGAGAAGGCCCGCAAAAGGTGTCTCGACAGAGTGTTCCTGATCTCCTGCGACCTAACCTGACTGCACTTTGGAGGAGCACATTACCCAGCTGGGTAACTTTGCCCAATCAAAAAGTAAAAGGTAAAGAACTGCACGATCTGTGTGTGTCTGCTCCTTTCGCGCCCTGCGACCCTCTACATCGCCACAGCCCCGTCCCTGCAATTGACTGTCCACACCATCCCTGGGGCCCCGCTCCACCTGTGGGGAGTGATACCATCCTGGCAGCATCACCATCTGCCCCAGTGGCCCTATTCTGCAGCATCAGCCATCCTTGGCCAGGTGGTGTCACAAACTTTCCCCTGTAAATATCCCCTTTACTGCACCCCTAGGGTAATGGAGCCAGGTCACCACCATTGTGATCTCCCAAAGAACTGACCACGGCCCTGGTGGGTGTCACATGAGCAGTTGTGCCTAACACATAGCAGGATAGACCCGGCCAGCACTCAACACAATCCAACCAATCCATCCATTCAAAAGTGGATCTCCCAAGCAGCTCCGTGGTGCCCCGAGGACACTGGTAACAGAGGTTAATTGACTCTTAACTACTTTATATTTTTTCCACTTAAAGAATATTGTTGATTTATGGGAATTTAAACTTGTAATCTGGGAAATGTATCCATGGCCCTACACTTGCACTAAAATTGTCCCAAATGTGCACTGGAGTAGCTTAATAACACGTTATAGCTTACTCTTGTTTATGTAAAAGTTCATGTGGGTCTTTCATTTATGCTTTAACTTCTATAACATTTTACTTGGAATCGTTATAGCTAATATAGACTTAACCAATCATACAAAAAACTTGAATTTTTTTGTACATTTTATTATTATTATTAGGGATGAGCGAGTCCTAAATTACTCGGAATCGCTAGACCCGCACGAGTCCGAGCCCAGGACTCGCTACTCGTTGCGAGTCTAGCGAGTCCAATGTTAATGAATAGGGAACCGAGTAATAACGAATAATGCTATTTCCAAATCGCTGATGTGTCTCTGAAAGTGTGCGAGTCCAAACTCGCAGGTTTTTCTCTTATTTGGAGCCGATGATGGGAGGGGGAAGCGATTCTCGGGCACACACCATGCTGTAAAAGCAAACATTTTATAATTTCTGGTGGCTTTCTGGGGGCTTGTAATGGTGCTTTCACATCTGCGTTTTTCGTAATTCGCGGCAGATGCGGTGAAAAAACCGCATCTGCCGCGTTTGCCGCATAACGGTTCCACTTGCGGCACGGTTGCGTTTTTTTCCATAGGAAGTATAGGGGGACTTGCGGCAGATGCGGCAAGTGCGGTATTGCACTTGCGGCAGGTGCGGCAGCGAAAAAAACCGCAGTAAGCCGCGGTTTTTTTCTCTGCCGCACCTGCCGCAAGTGCAATACCGCACTTGCCGCATCTGCCGCAAGTCCCCCTATACTTCCTATGGAAAAAACCGCAACCGTGCCGCAAGTGGAACCGTTATGCGGCAAACGCGGCAGATGCGGTTTTTTCACCGCATCTGCCGCGAATTACGAAAAACGCACATGTGAAAGCACCCTGCGATATTTTAAGACAGATGGATGGTACCGTGCGAGCTGCAGGCAGGACACCGTACAGCAACGCACTGGTACAGGAAAAAATTGTTTAGTACGCAGAACCAGGCACTGTTAGGCTGCGGTGCTGGCTGCGTGCAAGTTTACAAGTACCGTGCGAGCTGCAGGCAGGACACCGTACAGCAACGCACTGGCACAGGAAAAAATTGTTTAGTACGCAGAACCAGGCACTGTTAGGCTGCGGTGCTGGCTGCGTGCAAGTTTACAAGTACCGTGCGAGCTGCAGGCAGGACACCGTACAGCAACGCACTGGCACAGGAAAAAATTGTTTAGTACGCAGAACCAGGCACTGTTAGGCTGCGGTGCTGGCTGCGTGCAAGTTTACAAGTACCGTGCGAGCTGCAGGCAGGACACCGTACAGCAACGCACTAGCACAGGAAATTTTTTGTGGAAAAATGGCACCAAAATTATTTGGTAGACTAGTGCCAAAAATAAGAAAAAGCTTAGGATTACAGCTCTGAGGAAAGCTGGGTGAACTAAGCTCTGAGGATGGTGCTGGATTCACTGTAAGGCTGCTCCTATCTCCCTTCCTTACAGTCCTGTACAGCAATCCTCCGTCCTGGTAGTTCTGAAAAGAACTTTTGGGTTATGTGTGAGGAATCTTGACTCCTACACTCCGTCCTGTTAGTTCTGAAAAGAACTTTTGGGTTATATGTGACTCCTACACTGCCTAACTGTCCCTAGATCTGCTCCAAGTCTCCCTGCACTAGGTCAGCTCTTCTCAGGAATGTGCCCAAAATGGCGGGGGCAAGCCTTATATACTGCCTTGCCTGTCATAGATGACATAGGCATCACGATGGACAGCAGCCAATCATAGTCCTGACACAACCAAAGCTGCTATGGCATTACTGACTATGATTGGCTATCTTCACAAGTTTTCTGACCTAACACGCAATGCTGACTAGTAACATAAAAGATTCTGGATTCGCGAGTCCCGAATAGAGAATACAGGACTCGGAATCGCAGACTCGCTAGGATTCGGACTCGTAGATTTGCTCAGACTCGCTGCTGTTTGGGGAGATTCAAGCTATATAGTGATGTGATAGAGCGAGTCTAGCGAGTCTAGCGAGTGAGATAAAGTAAACTCTGACAAAACTAAGATTGCCATTCACTTGCATTGGACTCGTTACTGAGCGAGTATTCGCTAAAAGACTCGCCGATTCCCGAGTCCAGCGAGTCCCTTAAGAATCGCCGAGTAACGAGTCCTAGCGAGTAGACTCGCTCATCCCTAATTATTATATATTATTATAATGTAACATTTATATGGTGCAAGAGAACTACAATTACCATAAATACCCCAGCAAAGGTGAAAGCTGAGCCTTCTAAATTTAATTTGTCATTCTTTATGCACATCTAATATATAAAGCTGAATGTGTGTATGCGTGTGTGTGTGTGTGTGTGTGTGATGGGGACAGTGACCCCCCCCTCTAGTGTGTGTGTGTGTGTAATAGGGACAGTGACCCCCCCTCTAGTGTGTGTGTGTCTGTGTCTATGATGGGGACAGTGACCCTCCTCTAGTGTGTGTGTGTGTTGGGGACAGTGACCCCCCCTCTAGTGTGTGTGTGTTGGGGACAGTGACCCCCCCTCTAGTGTGTGTGTGCGTAATGGGGGCAGTGACCCGTCCTCTAGTGTGTGTAATTGCGGCAGTGACCCCCATCTATTGTGTGTGTGTGTGTAATGGAGCAGTGACCCACCCTCCTTAAAAGGAACCTGACCTCTAATAATGTGCCCCCAGCGCACTTTGTTTTCTCAAATGCCCCGCTCCGAATTCTATGATGTGGCATCACGTGATTCCGGTGCGCGCCATTTCCGGTGGCGCGCACACTGCCAGGTGCCTTCTGCATATGCTCTGAAGGTGGCCTGTGATGTGTGGAGCAGAAGATCCGGAAATGACGCGCACAGGCATCACGTGATGCCACATCATAGAATTCGAAGTGGGGGCATTTAAAAAAACAAGGCGCGATGATTACGCCCATTGGGGTGTAATTGGAGTGGCGAGGCGGGGGGAGCGCAGCCCTGGGGACACTGCCCCTCTGTCAGAAACGCCCACCTGACAAAAATCATGTAAGTTATTAAAACATACTATTTCACTTTTCCAAACACCCAAGAGCTCAGACAGGGATGATTCAGAAAGTATTTAGCTGCTGCAGGGACAGGTATTGACAGGTTAGGGGGCTTACATGGGGTGACAGGTTCCCTTTAAGTCAAGTTGTCACTTTATTTCTGCCCTTTATTTGCACTTTGGTATTGTATTGCAAACTTATTGTTATGTGTTTTTATGTCGCTTTCATTGATGGTCCCATATATAAAAACCAACGATCCTTGCTTGATGTGCAATAAGGATGACACAATGATTGCTTTTATCTTGTACATGTGCTCCACAGCCTCTGATGGTGAATTTTTGTCTTCATGGTTCAAGCCAAGTTGCACGCATGTGCCCTACGAGTCTCTGAATCCTCCTCTCCTCTCTGAATCAATATGCAGCCAGTGATGACGGACCACGTGATTCTCCATGTGGGTCTGATGTCTCCGGTCACATGACACGGATGTCCGCTTTCCTGGGAGCCACTTGCATCACTTTAAGTTGTGTGCTGACCTAATTGGAAAGGGCACTTTTTTTTTCTTTTTTTTTAACTGCCCCAACAATGTATGGACTCCATCCCCTGACAGGTGGAGTAATGAAGCACGCGTCGGGGTGGACACCATTCCTCTAGGAGCATTGTGGGTGTATCTATAGGTAACATTAGGTTTTGAAAACCTTTCTAGAAATTGTGATTGATACATGCTTGTGTATCTGGTGATATAGCTTCACCCTCACTTGAAATTACAATTATGTCTTTGTACACCAGGATTCCTTATTTGGTGGCACTATTGTTTCATTACGCATGCTGTTTCATTTTCGCATGCTGTTCCTTATTAATTCCATATATATTGATATGTATGCTATATGGAATGTGCAATTCCCTCTTATTTGTATGTATCCCCCTCTTTCTTTCCCCAATTCTAAACTGTTTTTAATATAGCTCAGTATGGATTTTGGTTGTTAATTTCTTTTTTTTCTATTTATATTACTATAGCCGGTCATAGTGAATGTCTGATCATTCCCAAGTGAGCCCCAAGTTCTGTCCCTCGACCCCTGTGGCTACTTGTTACGCCCTGAGTCACGTCTCTATCTATTTTATGACTTTTCCTGTGTCTCCTGTATTCTGCGTCTGTGGCCCGGTCTTTTCTGGTAGTATTATATACAGTAGTATCTATACAATGTGAGTGCCCCATCACAGAGACTGAACACCATAACTAGTGAAATACGGTAAGTTTGGACAGGTGATGTTATTGTGGCTGGAGTAATGTGATCCCCCTCAGTGTACATCGCCCCCTATAGTCCCTGGTCCTGCAGTAGCTGCCACCATGTATATAGCAGATGAGACACGTTATTAGATGCCAGATCAGCAGGTCAGTCCGTTGTAGTTCTGGAGTGTTGAGCGATTATCACTGTGTAGGGTGAAGTGCAGACAAATAAAACACACCACAGTATATTATCTATAATTTTTTTTTTTATTAATTGGAATAGCAATAAGCAACATTGTAATGAAAATATTACCGACTCTTTAATAAATTAAAGGTCAAAGTGACTCTCAGGTCCAGCCCCGATGGGGACCACAGAACTCGCTGTGGACATTGCGGACCTGATGAGCCACCCAACCCAAAGATCCAGAGGAAGGCGAAGAAAACCCCCGGAGTGTTTCTACCTCAGGGGGAAAAAAAATTCCTTCCTGACCCCAATTCTGGCGATCGGATATCTCCCTGGATCATGTCTGTCCTGCTGCATATTGCTGAATAACTGTACATCATGGAAAGAAAGACATGCCGCCTGCCACTAGAAGCTCACAATCTAGAACGATGGATGCTCTGGGCAAAGCATATGGGGGGAGGCTACGAAGCTGGCAAAGCGGGGGGGCCTAGGCCGCGAAGCAGGGGGGGCCTAGGCCGCGAAGCAGGCAAAGCAGGGGGGCCATAGGCCGCAAAGCAGGGGGGGCCATAGGCCGCAAAGCAGGGGGGGCCAAAGGCCGAAAAGCAATGGGAGGGCCATAGGCCGCAAAGCGGGGGGGAGGGGCCTCCGTAGGCCGCAAAGCGGGGGAGGGGAGTCGCCAGTAGGCCGCAAAGCGGGGGAGGGGGGCCGCCCGTAGGCCGCAAAGTGGGGGAGAGGGGCCGCCCGTAGGCCAAAAGGCGGGGAAGGGGGGGCCGCCCGTAGGCCGCAAAGCGGGGGAGGGGAAGCCGCCCGTAGGCCGCAAAGCGGGGGAGGGGAAGCCGCCCGTAGGCCGCAAAGCGGGGGAGGGGGTCCACCCGTAGGCCGCAAAGTGGGGGAGGGGGGCTGCCCGTAGGCCGCAAAGCGGGGGAGGGGGGCCTCCCGTAGGCCGCAAAGCAGGGGAGGGGGGCCGCCCGTAGGCCGCAAAGCGGGGGAGGGGGGCCGCCCGTAGGCCTCAAGGCGGGGGAGGGGGAGTCGCCCAGTAGGCCGCAAAGCGGGGGATGGGAAGCCGCCCATAGGCCGCAAAGCGGGGGAGGGGAAGCCGCCCGTAGGCCGCAAAGCGGGGGCCGAAGGCCGCAAAGCGGGGGAGGGGGGGCCGCCCGTAGGCCGCAAAGCGGGGGAGGGGGGCCGCCCGAAGGCCGCAAATAGGGGGAGCGGGGCCGCCCGTAGGCCGCAAAGCGGGGGAGGGGGGGCCGCCCGTAGGCCGCAAAGCGGGGGAGAGGGGCCACCCATAGGCCGCAAAGCGGGGGAGGGGGGCCGCCCGTAGGCCGCAAAGCGGGGGAGGGGGGCCCCCGTAGGCCGCAAGCGGGGAGGGGGGCCGCCCGTAGGCCGCTAAGCGGGGGAAGGGGGACCTCCCGTAGGCCGCAAAGCAGGGGAGGGGG
This sequence comes from Allobates femoralis, assembly GCA_033576535.1. NCBI lineage: Eukaryota > Metazoa > Chordata > Amphibia > Anura > Aromobatidae > Allobates > Allobates femoralis. The sequence continues at coordinate 32,731,171 of JARQOC010000007.1, read as the reverse complement.
GGCCACCCGTAAGCCGCACAGCGGAGGGAGGGGGAGGCCGAACGTAGGCCGCAAAGCGGGGAGGGGGGCCGCCCGTAGGCCGCAAAGCGGGGAAGGGGGGCCGCCCGTAGGCCGCAAAGCGGGGGAGGGGGCCGCCCGTAGGCCGCATCGGGGGGAGGGGGGGCCGCCCGTAGGCCGCACAGCGGGGGAGGAGGGCCGCCCGTAGGCCGCACAGCGGGGGAGGGGGAGCCGCCCGTAGGCCGCAAAGGGGGAAGGGGGGGCCGCCCGTAGGCCGCAAAGCGGGGGAGGGGGGGCCGCCCGTAGGCCGCATAGCGGGGGAGGGGGGGCCGCCCGTAGGCCGCACAGCGGGGGGGAGGGGCCGCCCGTAGGCCGCACACCGGGGGAGGGGGAGCCGCCCGTAGGCCGCACAGCGGGGGAGGGGGAGCCGCCCGTAAGCCGCACAGCGGGGAGGGGGGGCCGCCCGTAGGCCGCACAGCGTAGCGAGGGGGGCCGCCCGTAGGCCGCACAGTGGGGGAAGGGGGCCGCCCGTAAGCCGCACAGCGAGGGGAGGGGGAGGCCGACGTAGGCCGCAAAGCGGGGGAGGGGGGCCGCCCGTAGGCCGCAAAGTGGGGAAGGGGAAGCCGCCCGTACGCCACAGCGGGGGAGGGGGGCCGCCCGTAGGCCGCAACAGCGGGGGAGGGGGGCCGCCCGAAGGCCGCAAAGCGGGGGAAGGGGGGCCGCCCGTAGGTCGCAAAGCGGGGGAGGGGTAGCCGCCCATAGGCCGCAAAGCAGGGGGAGGGGGGCGCCCGTAGGCCGCAAAGCGGGGGAGGGGGAGCCGACCGTAGGCCGCAAAGCGAGGGAGGGGGCCACCCGTAGGCCGCAAAGCGGGGGGGGGGCCGCCCGTTGGCCGCAAAGCGGGGGAGGGGGGCCGCCCGTAGGCCGCAAAGCGGGGGAGGGGTGCCGCCCGTAGGCCGCAAAGCGGGGGAGGGGGCCGCCCGTAGGCCGCAAAGCGGGGGAGGGGTGGCCGCCCGTAGGCCGCAAAGCGAAGGGGAGGGGGCAGCCCGTAGGCCGCAAAGCGGGGGAGGGGGACCCGCCCGTAGTCCGCAAAGCGGGGGAGGGGGGGCCTCCCGTAGGCCGCAAAGCGGGGGAGGGGGCCGCCCGTAGGCCGCAAAGCGGGGGAGGGGTGCCGCCCGTAGGCCGCAAAGCGGGGGAGGGGTGCCGCCCGTAGGCCGCAAAGCGGGGAGGGGTGCCGCCCGTAGGCCGCAAAGCGGGAGGGGGGCCGCCCGTAGGCCGCAAAGCGGGGGAGGGGGGCCGCCCGTAGGCCGCACAGCGGGGAGGGGGGCCGCCCGTAGGCCGCAAAGCCCGCGGGGGAGGGGGGCCGCCCGTAGGCCGCAAAGCGGGGGAGGGGGGCCGCCCGTAGGCCGCAAAGCGGGGGAGGGGGGCCGCCCGTAGGCCGCAAAGCGGGGGAGGGGGTGCCGCCCGTAGGCCGCAAAGCGGGGGAGGGGTGCCGCCCGTAGGCCGCAAAGCGGGGGAGGGGGCCGCCCGTAGGCCGCAAAGCGGGGGAGGGGGGCCGCCCGTAGGCCGCAAAGCGGGGGGAGGGGGGCCGCCCGTAGGCCGCAAAGCGGGGGAGGGGGGCCGCCCGTAGGCCGCAAAGCGGGGGAGGGGGGCCGCCCGTAGGCCGCAAAGCGGGGGAGGGGGCCGCCGCCGAAGGCCGCAAAGCGGGGAAGGGGTGCCGCCCGTAGGCCGCAAAGCGGGGGAGGGGGGCCGCCCGTAGGCCGCAAAGCGGGGGAGGGGGGCCGCCCGTAGGCCGCAAAGCGGGGGAGGGGGGCCGCCCGTAGGCCGCAAAGCGGGGGAGGGGTGCCGCCCGTAGGCCGCAAAGCGGGGGAGGGGGGCCGCCCGTAGGCCGCAAAGCGGGGGAGGGGGGCCGCCCGTAGGCCGCAAAGCGGGGGAGGGGGGCCGCCCGTAGGCCGCAAAGCGGGGGAGGGGGCCGCCCGTGCGAAGGGCCGCCAAAGCGGGGGAGGGGGGCCGCCCGTAGGCCGCAAAGCGGGGGAGGGGGGCCGCCCGTAGGCCGCAAAGCGGGGGAGGGGGGCCGCCCGTAGGCCGCAAAGCGGGGAGGGGGGACGCCCGTAGGCCGCAAAGCGGGGGAGGGGGCCGCCCGTAGGCCGCAAAGCGGGGGAGGGGGGCCGCCCGTAGGCCGCAAAGCGGGGGAGGGGGGCCGCCCGTAGGCCGCAAACGGGGGAGGGGGGCCGCCCGTAGGCCGCAAAGCGGGGGAGGGGTGCCGCCCGTAGGCCGCAAAGCGGGGGAGGGGTGCCGCCCGTAGGCCGCAAAGCGGGGGAGGGGGCGCCCGTAGGCCGCAAAGCGGGGGAGGGGGGCCGCCCGTAGGCCGCAAAGCGGGGGAGGGGGCCACCCGTAGGCCGCAAAGCGGGGGAGGGGGCCGCCCGTAGGCCGCAAAGCGGGGGAGGGGGGGCCGCCCGTAGGCCGCAAAGCGGGGGAGGGGGGCCGCCCGTAGGCCGCAAAGCGGGGGAGGGGTGCCGCCCGTAGGCCGCAAAGCGGGGGAGGGGGGCCGCCCGTAGCCGCAAAGCGGGGGAGGGGGCAGGCCCGTAGGCCGCAAAGCGGGGGAGGGGGGCCGCCCGTAGGCCGCAAAGCGGAGGGAGGGGCCGCCCGTAGGCCGCAAAGCGGGGGAGGGGTGCCGCCCGTAGGCCGCAAAGCGGGGGAGGGGTGCCGCCCGTAGGCCGCAAAGCGGGGGAGGGGTGCCGCCCGTAGGCCGCAAAGCGGGGGAGGGGTGCCGCCCGTAGGCCGCAAAGCGGGGGAGGGGGGCCGCCCGTAGGCCGCAAAGCGGGGGAGGGGGGCCGCCCGTAGGCCGCAAAGCGGGGAGGGGGCCGCCCGTAGGCCGCAAAGCGGGGGAGGGGGGCCGCCCGTAGGCCGCAAAGCGGGGGAGGGGGGCCGCCCGTAGGCCGCAAAGCGGGGGAGGGGTGCCGCCGTAGGGCAAAGCGGGGGAGGGGGCCGCCCGTAGGCCGCAAGCGGGGGGGGGGGCCGCCCGTAGGCCGCAAAGCGGGGGAGGGGGCGCCCGTAGCCCGCAAAGCGGGGGAGGGTGCCGCCCGTAGGCCGCAAAGCGGGGAGGGGTGCCGCCCGTAGGCCGCAAAGCGGGGGAGGGGGCCCCGTAGCCGCAAAGCGGGAGGGGGCGCCCTAGGCCGCAAAGCGGGGGAGGGGGCCGCCCGTAGGCCGCAAAGCGGGGGAGGGGGCGCCCGTAGCCGCAAGCGGGGGAGGGGGCCGCCCGAGGCCGCAAAGCGGGGGAGGGGGCCGCCCGAGGCCGCAAAGGGGGGGAGGGGGGCCGCCCGTAGGCCGCAAAGCGGGGGGGGGGGCCGCCCGTAGCCGCAAAGCGGGGAGGGGCCGCCCGTAGGCCGCAAAGCGGGGAGGGGGGCCGCCCGTAGCGCAAAGCGGGGGGAGGGGGGCCGCCCGTAGGCCGCAAAGCGGGGAGGGGTGCCGCCCGTAGCCGCAAAGCGGGGAGGGGTGCCGCCCGTAGGCGCAAAGCGGGGGGGGTGCCGCCCGTAGGCCGCAAAGCGGGGGAGGGGGCCGCCCGTAGGCCGCAAAGCGGGGGAGGGGCCGCCCGTAGGCCGCAAAGCGGGGGAGGGGGGCCGCCCGTAGGCCGCAAAGCGGGGGAGGGGGGCCCCGTAGGCCGCAAAGCGGGGGAGGGGGGCGCCCGTAGCCGCAAAGCGGGGGAGGGGGGCCGCCGTGGGCCGCAAAGCGGGGGAGGGGGCCGCCCGTAGGCCGCAAAGCGGGGAGGGGGCCGCCCGTAGGCCGCAAAGCGGGGAGGGGGGCCGCCCGTAGGCCGCAAAGCGGGGGAGGGGCCGCCCGTAGGCCGCAAAGCGGGGAGGGGGGCCGCCCGTAGGCCGCAAAGCGGGGGAGGGGCCGCCCGTAGCCGCAAAGCGGGGAGGGGGCGCCCGTAGGCCGCAAAGCGGGGAGGGGGCCGCCCGAGGCCGCAAAGCGGGGAGGGGCCGCCGTAGGCCGCAAAGCGGGGAGGGGTGCCGCCCGTAGGCCGCAAAGCGGGGGAGGGGTGCCGCCCGTAGGCGCAAAGCGGGGGAGGGTGCGCCCGTAGGCCGCAAAGCGGGGAGGGGGCGCCCGTAGCCGCAAAGCGGGGAGGGGGGGCCGCCCGTAGGCCGCAAAGCGGGGGAGGGGGGCCGCCCGTAGGCCGCAAAGCGGGGGAGGGGGCCGCCCGTAGGCCGCAAAGCGGGGGAGGGGGGCCGCCCGTAGGCCGCAAAGCGGGGGAGGGGGGCCGCCCGTAGGCCGCAAAGCGGGGGAGGGGGGCCGCCCGTAGGCCGCAAAGCGGGGGAGGGGTGCCGCCCGTAGGCCGCAAAGCGCGGGGAGGGGTGGCCGCCCGTAGGCCGCAAAGCGGGGGAGGGGGGCCGCCCGTAGGCCGCAAAGCGGGGGAGGGGGGCCGCCCGTAGGCCGCAAAGCGGGGGAGGGGGGCCGCCCGTAGGCCGCAAAGCGGGGGAGGGGGCCGCCCGTAGGCCGCAAAGCGGGGGAGGGGGCCGCCCGTAGGCCGCAAAGCGGGGGAGGGGGCCGCCCGTAGGCCGCAAAGCGGGGGAGGGGTGCCGCCCGTAGGCCGCAAAGCGGGGGAGGGGGGCCGCCCGTAGGCCGCAAGCGGGGGAGGGGGGCCGCCGTAGGCCGCAAAGCGGGGGAGGGGGCCGCCCGTAGGCCGCAAAGCGGGGGAGGGGGGCCGCCCGTAGGCCGCAAAGCGGGGGGGGGTGCCGCCCGTAGGCCGCAAAGCGGGGGGGGGGCCGCCCGTAGGCCGCAAAGGGGGGAGGGGGGCCGCCCGTAGGCCGCAAAGACGCGGGGGGGGGGGCCGCCCGTAGGCCGCAAAGCGGGGGAGGGGGTGCCGCCCGTAGGCCGCAAAGCGGGGGAGGGGGGCCGCCCGAGGCCGCAAAGCGGGGGAGGGGGGCCGCCCGTAGGCCGCAAAGCGGGGGAGGGGTGCCGCCCGTAGGCCGCAAAGCGGGGGAGGGGGGCCGCCGTAGGCCGCAAAGCGGGGGAGGGGGCCGCCCGTAGGCCGCAAAGGGGGGAGGGGGCCGCCCGTAGGCCGCAAAGCGGGGGGGGGGCCGCCCGTAGGCCGCAAAGCGGGGAGGGGGGCCGCCCGTAGGCCGCAAAGCGGGGGAGGGGGCCGCCCGTAGGCCGCAAAGCGGGGGGGGGGGCCGCCCGTAGGCCGCAAAGCGGGGGAGGGGGCCGCCCGTAGGCCGCAAAGCGGGGGAGGGGGGCCGCCCGTAGGCCGCAAAGCGGGGGGGGGGCCCGTAGGCCGCAAAGCGGGGAGGGGGGCCGCCCGTAGGCCGCAAAGGGGGGGGGGGGTGGCCGCACACGAGGCCGCAAAGCGGGCGCAAGGGGGGGGGGGCGCCCGTAGGGCCGCAAAGCGGGGAGGGGGCGCCCGTAGGCCGCAAAGCGGGGGAGGGGGGCCGCCCGTAGGCCGCAAAGCGGGGGAGGGGTGCCGCCCGTAGGCCGCAAGGCCACGCGGGGGAGGGGGCCCGTGGCCCAAAGGGGGAGGGGTGCCGCCCGTAGGCCGCAAAGCGGGGAGGGGTGCCGCCCGTAGGCCGCAAAGCGGGGGAGGGGGTGCCGCCCGTAGGCCGCACAGCGGGGGAGGGGTGCCGCCCGTAGGCCGCAAAGCGGGGGAGGGGGCCGCCCGTAGGCCGCAAAGCGGGGGGGGGGGCCGCCCGTAGGCCGCAAAGCGGGGGAGGGAGGGTGCCGCCCGTAGGCCGCAAAGCGGGGGAGGGGGCCGCCCGTAGGCCGCAAAGCGGGGGAGGGGGCCGCCCGTAGGCCGCAAAGCGGGGGAGGGGTGCCGCCCGTAGCCGCAACACGCCTAGCGGGGGGGGGGTGCCGCCCGTAGGCCGCAAAGTGGGGGAGGGGTGCCGCCCGTAGGCCGCAAAGCGGGGGAGGGGGGGCCGCCCGTAGGCCGCAAAGCGGGGGAGGGGGCCGCCCGTAGGCCGCAAAGCGGGGGAGGGGACCTCCCGTAGGCCGCAAAGCGGGGGAGGGGGGCCGCCCGTAGGCCGCAAAGCGGGGGAGGGGGGCCGCCCGTAGGCCGCAAAGCGGGGGAGGGGTGCCGCCCGTAGGCCGCAAAGCGGGGGAGGGGTGCCGCCCGTAGGCCGCAAAGCGGGGAGGGGTGCCGCCCGTAGGCCGCAAAGCGGGGTAGGGTGCCGCCCGTAGGCCGCAAAGCGGGGAGGGGGCAGCCCGTAGGCCGCAAAGCGGGGGAGGGGGGCCTCCCGTAGGCCGCAAAGCGGGGGAGGGGGGCAACCCGTAGGCCGCGAAGCGGGGGAGGGGGGCCGCCCGTAGGCCGCAGAGTGGGGAGGGGGGGCCGCCCGTAGGCCGCAGAGCGGGGGAGGGGGGGCCGCCCGTAGGCCGCACAGCGGGGGAGGGGGTCCGCCTGTAGGCTGTGGCTGCTGTCATGAGCTCCACAGATATACTCACCTGGACTTGTCACCAGGGCTGTGAAGTCGAAACATCTGACTCTTCTCAACTTCCCTGAATCCAGACACAGACTCAGACTCTACAGCCCTGCTTGTCACCTTCCTGTTGTCTGGGTCTAAAAACAAAAAATGATTCAGGTTTAGAACTTGGTACTTTCTATTCTGATTGTGAAGTCACGGAAAGTCAGTGATGTTGTGTGATCTATGATATCACGGTCACTGCTGTTCTTATAGATCGAGATTAAAACATAAAGGAATAGTTCACTTTAAAGAGGACCTGTCACCCCCCCATCCCGCCCCCATGCTTTCCAAAGGGAAAGCACCACTAGATGCAATGTGTATGCTGTATTCAGAGAAGGAGTCTCCCATGTCTCTACCAACCCCCTCCCCATTCAACCTGTAATAAACAATTTTGACAGTTTTAAGATAGGAAGTCCAGAGGCATGCGCGGGAACGTCAGCACCAGAGCCCGCCCTGCTGTATGCATTCAGCATGATCTTTAGCAGGGCAGGCTCTGGCGCTGACTTTCCTGCAGCCGGGACCCACTCCTACTAATTCCTTGCTGTGCGCCTGTGTGAGTTCAGACGCTGAGGCATGCGCACAACAAGGAGGGGAGACCCAGAAAGGCAGGAGGCGGAACAGAGAGGCAGGGGTCAGGATGACCCTGTGAACAGCGAGGACTACATAATCAGTAAATCCCTTCAGGCTTCTTATCTTAAGACTTTCTTAATAGTGTATTACTTACAGGGGGCGGGAGACATGGGAGACCCCTTCCCTGAACACAGCAGACACGCTGCATTCAGTGGTGCTTTCACTTTGGAAGGCATCAGGGGGTCGATGGGTCCTCTTTAATAAATCGGCAACAACCCTGCATATAATTATGAGATGCACATTTAAAGGGACCCATCTATTTTATTCCATATTATCCAGTGCCCTATGTTCTAAAGGAAAACTAAGGACTCCATACTGCCATTCCTGACCACAGTAGGCAACTCCCAGGTCACCCAGTGATTCAACAATAAAAGAGAGCTGACAGCAGAGACTGATGGCATTTGCAATTAATTTTTGTTAAAAATGCTCAAATTTGACGTGAATGGCAAAACTACCCAATAATGAAGCCATATGGAGTTGTCCCAACCTGTGTCACAGCGAGTGGGGCCCTCCTGTTTTCCCAGGGCCCCAACACTTGCCTGGGTGCTGATGCCAGCCTGGTGTACATGCACGTTATTAGATCAAACTCTAAACCAGACTCAACAAATGTACTACATAGAACCCTCCCATTAGGGGCCGTAATATTAGGTGTCCTGTAGAAACTCTGCTTCACACAACAATAACAGCTGATTGCAAGAGGTTTTAGCTGTCAGACAAGTAAAGAGCTCTGTACCTGCAGGGGTGTACATAGACATCACATAGCAAAAATCCCAATATGTACTATAAAGAAAAAATATAGGACCCACACACCTGGAGAGACAGGACATGATGTTACTGATCATCCATATTTCGGTCAGTTGGAGGCTTTTGCACTTTTTGCTTAAAAAAAAAAAAAATTGATACGTAAGTACTTGACATTTTTTAACGATTACAGCAATATTGGAGTTCATGTATCATTGATCGCAGGGTACGTATGCACTATGTGTGTATATGACTCTAAATGGCACATGTGTACCTCATGCATTACAGCTTAGTAACCATGGATACCTATGTAACTGTGACTATATGTGTGGTTGTAACCATGGAGACATAAGCTGGAATGCTTCATATGATGTAAGTGACATTAGCTAATCAGGAGAACTATACTACATTTCTAAGTGGAGGGATTTGCTATTATTATTATTATTATTATTATTATTATTATTATTATTGCACCTACTACAATTTGGGATAGGATCTTGGAGATGGGAATACCCCTTTCACTACTATTGACAGGACTAATAAAGCCAAGCAAGGCCTGGGGTTTCTTCCATCTATGAACCTACCTCAGGTATGTTTGGAGGTAGTAGATGGAAGGTACACATCTGTCATTCAAAAGCCACAGAATGCTGGCATGGCCGCTGGACCAGGGTCCTGTGACTTAATTTGCCCATCTATAGTTTTGTCACAATTACAACTCTTTACAGATTAGGTTTCCCATTGCTGGGGTACAACCAATTTGTGTAGAGTCTCCTGTGTGAATGATCAAAGCCTATGCTTTGCCACTCCACTCACTGTGTATGGGACTTGGAGATACCCAGCTCTCAATAAACAGGGGACTTGGGACACTAAGAATCAGTCACTGCCGTCGTCCTGATGGGGTGTTTGTAAGGCTGCAGTTACAAGGCAACTTTGGCTGCTAAACATGATGTGCAGTCCAAATAATTATGGTCTGCTTCAACATCACTGTGCCATGTATTTGAATGGGGTTTCATTACAAACCCAAGACTACTGCGACCATAAAAAGCAAGTTGCAAAAAGTCAGACCCATTCAGATTTTTTTTTTGTAAATTGCTTGTCACAATATCCCAGCGGGTCTCAACCTCATTCTACAGCAATAACAGTTGATTGTAAGAGGTTTTAGCTGCTATATCCCCCCTATAAGAAAAGAGCTCCCTACCTGGGTTCGTCCATTCCGGTTGTAAGGTCCTAGTGGCACAAGATGGCCACAGTGTAGAACTTTGTACATTCTATATCAGTTGTGATGTCATTTGCTCAGTGATGTCATCAAACCTGCCAAGAATAATGCTAACACAACAAGCAAGTCCCAAGAAGTCAGACCCATTCAGATTTTTATGTAAATTGTTTGTCACAATACCGCAGTGGGCCACAATGCAACTTCATTCCTCAACATTAAGCTATGATGCAGCAGCACATTGTGACCTGTGTTGTGGCCAAAGTCACCAAATAACTATCCTACTCTGATCTGCTTTGTGTTTATTTATGACTAAAAACCACATTCTCTTTGAACTGAAATTTGATGTGGTCATAAACCAGCTGAGAGAAGCTCAATTTAAAAAACAAAAAACAGGAGTTCCAGACTCGCACTCTAAAAACAAACTCAAAGGGAGAAGTTAAGGCTCTGTCTCACATAACGATATCGTTAGAGAGATCGCTGTAACTGTGACGTTACAAAGATCTTTCCAGCGATGTCGTTCTGTGTGACACTTTGCAGCGATCAGGCCCCTGCTGTGAGGTCGCTGATCGTTACAAAGTGCTGCGGGTCATTTTTTGATTGTTGCTTTCCCGCTGGTCAGCACGCATCGCAGCGTGTGACAGCGAGAAACCAGCGATCAGTGACCTCACAGGACTGGTAACCATGGTAAACACCGGGTATCTAGGCAGCGTGCGCTGCCTAGATACCCGGTGTTTACCATGGCTACCAGTGTTCTCCCTGCTTAGCCCTGCCTGTAAGCAGGGAGAACGCTGGTAACTATGATAAACAGCGGGTATCCAGGCAGTGAAAGAAGATTACTCCTATACGTTTAAACAGAGAAACTCGTCCAAACTGCATGGTCCTTAAACCAAACCTGTCGCTCCCCGTTTGGGCATTCTAAACTATGCCCACCATCTGTAACATGCTGTAATTGGGGTTCCTGTAACCCCTCTGTGCCCAGAGGTCCCCCTGAATATACAGTACCTGAAGTCTCGCGAGACTTCGGGCACTGTGTATCTTCAATGGATCACAGTGACCCGCTCCACTGCACAAGCGTGAAATATGCCTGCCATTCAACAGCCATACACAGGACAGGGGGAATGTCAAAACAGCGGGGCAGCTATTCAAGGCAGGGGGCGGCGCGGACCACGTAGAGCTGACCCTCCCGGACCTTTTCAGCCTTAATTATCATACAGCGTGGGACAGAATAAAAGTGCATTTCTGAGGTATGCAGGGGGACGTCTGGGCACATAGAGGGGTAACAGGAACCCCATTTACAGCATGTTAGAGATGTTGGGCACAGTTTAGAATGCCCAAAGAGGATGACAGGTTCCCTTTAAGAAGGACTCTTCTTCATGAGACCAAGAACTAGTAGTTGAGAAGCCTGTACTAGACACGAAGATGAGCGCTGTAAGCAGCAGATAGGATAGAACCAGAAATGGGATGATACAATGAGTCCCATGTAAGAATTGAAGTGCCAAAGATTTATTTCAGGGAACTGAAAAGAGAAGGAACATGCCCTACCTTGGTCAGAGACAAAGAACACTGCGAGACTGAAGGTTCTCAGGACAGAGTAAAATCAGAAAGGAAAAAACTGAAATGAAGGTTTTCACCCAACACTGAGTGGAGAAGAGTAACTCCACCGATGCAAAAGGCTTCCCCTGAGGAATGCAAAGAGGTAATCCTTCCGGAATAGGAAAATGGTAGGGAAAGAGAGGAAAAGGATAGCACAGGAATAACCCTGAGCATAGTGGAGTCAAGAGGACAGACCAAGGGAACATGAAGGAGCCTCTTGGATTCCAATTGCTGAACAGGCTACCCACCAAACCAATATAATCAAAGTCTCTTCGATAAAATAATCCCCTGTCTTGGGGCCAGGTGGGCCTGAAGACAAAAGAAGTGTGAGATTAGTGCGCAGGGGCATGCTAATACTCTCTGTATTGTTCTAGAATTATAATATGTGCTGTTTTGATAGCTCCTAAGCTATCAAAACATGTCCCTGCACCATCCCATCACTAATCTCACACTTCTTTTGTCTCCTAAAAGCATCCTGTGAAAGTGGAGATAAACATTTAAATACTCACTCATTAGTGATTATAATTAGCAGGGGCCATATTATTTAGTCACCAGGGGTGTTGTTTTGCAGCTCCAGGATCCAGCCCTCTCTCTATCTGTGCTGCTGTGAAACTGAAGGCAGGACTAATGATTTTCATTCTGTGAGTGATAGGGAGGGGGGAGGGTAAAGCCTGCACAAGCAGAGCAAACACACAGAGACAGGGTGGATCCTGGAGCCTGCAAAACAGCCCGCCTTGGTGACTAAAGAATATGGCCCGTGCTAATTATAATCACTAATGAGTAAGTATTAAAACGTTTATATGCACTTTCACAGGATGCTTTTAGGAGACAAAAGAAGTATGAGATTAGTGATGGGATGGTGCAGGGACATGTTTTGCTAGCTTAGGAGGCGTTTTGGAGGTGACAGGATCCCTTTAATACTCACCGCTGAGCTTCCTATGCTGCTGTGCCAGCCATGTTGGATTGAAGAGGACTAATTTGAATGGAAGTCAGAAGGGAAAGTGACTACATGCAAAAATGTTCACTCCCTTTTTAAGGATACTGTGTTGGGTCGCTATAATAAGTGAAGGTGTCCCACTGACCATCTCTCAACATCCAGAAAAGCAAAGTTCTGCTACCTAATACAATTTACAGGCAAGGTTAGACTATGTTCTCACTGGAATCCTGCGCTTCTAAAAAGTACTTGTATTTATTTTTTACAATTCCCCATAAAATCCTATAGGGAAAAAACCTGCAAGTTTCGGAGTTCCTTAAAAGACCCATGCGTTTTGGCTTGAAGCCACGTCAGTGTCCTAGATCACCTGTGAGTCTCGCTGCCCAAACTCAAGCCTTAGTTACCATATTTTTCGGACTATAAGACACACTTTTTCCCCAAAAAAATTGGGGGGAAATGGGAGTGCATCCTATAGTCCGGATGTAGCATACCATACAGCTAGGTCACAGGAGACAGGGTCGCCGCTGCAGGAAGTTGGCAGTGGCATGAGTGGGGCGATGCTGGCCCTGGGCTGGGAGGACAGGGTGCACCAGTGCGCAATGCAGACACCATTGATCCCCTGGCAATGGACTTCAGGAAAATGGTTGTGGAGGCAGTACATGCGCAGATATAGATCTCTACTCTTCTAGATCTCAACCTAAATATTTACTGCTTCCACGGCCATTTTCCTGAAGTCCATTGCATTCACCACCGGGAGATCAACAGTACGTGCCTCGCGACACCCCATTCTCCCAGCCTAGTGCCCAAAGCATCACCCCTCTGGTGACGCCGCTCCAAATCCCCCCTCTTCCCCGATATGCTACACTCGGACTATAAGTCGGACCCCCATTTTAAAATTTTACTTTTTTTTTGAGTGCGCATTGGGGTCCAAAAAAATACAGAATATATGATGCTATCTAATTTGGATGGGGAGATTTGCAGTCCTTCTGTTCACCACGGTTCGTACTGACAGTAAGTCACTCCGGGCTCCTTATCTGTACACTTTATAAAGTCTTTTTAACGACTTACAGGGGGGCTAGAAACATGGGGGACCCCTTCCCTGAATGCAGCAGACACTCTGCATTCAGTGCTGCATTCAGTTAGCATAGCAACAGGCGGTTGACAAGTCCTCTTTAACCCCTTCATGACCTTGGAATTTTTCATTTTTGTTTTTTGCTCCCCTGCTTTCAAGAGCCATGACTTTTCTATTTTTCAGTCAATATAGACATATGACGGCTTGTTTTTTGTGGGACGAGTTGTACTTTCATATGCAATAATTTATTTTGCCATATAGTGTACAGGATAAATTGCAAAAAAATTCTAAATGCAGTGAAATTGAAAAAAAAGGTGCAATAACACATTTATTTTTGGGTATTTTAGTCACAATGTTCACTATATGGTAAAACCGACATGACTGGGTGGTGCCTCAGGTCTTTACGAGTTCGTAGATACCAAACATGTATACCTTTTAAGGGTACCTTTACACGCCACCACTATCACTGGCAACCGGTATCAACCGTACGTGCAAGCGCACGTTTTTAACGGTTGCCAACGATCGCTGATGCCACATGTACACGCCGCCATTGCGTTGTCAACTCAAGGCATCGTGGTTCCCCGGAAGTTCCTACCGATCCTGCGGATAACTTGCTGTTGAATACCGTCACCGCTTCACACGCCGCTATCCACAAAGGAATATGGGTGTACATCTTTAGCGCCGCAAGAACATAGGCGTGACAGAGTTGTGTATTCCGTGACGCTAACACGCTGATTGGACAACGCAATAGCGTCATGATTGGCCAGCCTGCGCAGGGAGGCTTGCTAATACATGACGCCATTGCAATTGTGTAGTGTGAATGGACAGCTCTTTAAATATGGCGCCCTGTGAAGGGACAGCCAATCGTAACACAGTAGCCTCCACCAATGATCGCTGATGGGACGCGGTATCCATGAGGCTGTGGCACGCCCCTGGGAATCCACTAGGCGACGCTGATTCCATCCCTGTCCCCCGTTTACACGCCACTACCATGGCAATTCTCCCTTTGTGTTGCCTTGGATTTTAGAACACGGCTCGGAAACGGCTACCCGAAGCAACTGCGAGAAACCCGATCACTTTCCCAAATTACACGCCGCCACTTCGTAGCAATTTCAAGGCAACAGTCACAAAAATTACGATTGCCAGACAGTTGCTACCACGCAGTGGCGGCGTGTAAAGGTACCCTTACTGGTATCTAGGTAGTGAAAAAAAAATCTGAAGTTTGACCAAAAAAAAAGGACTTTTTGCGCCATGTTCTGTGACCCGTAGGGTTCTCATTTTCCGGGATCTGGGGCTGTGTAACGGCTTATTTTTTGCGTCTTGAGCTAACGTTTCTAATGATACCATTTTTGGAGGGATCCGCAGTTTTGATCGCCCGTTATTGCAATTTATAGCAATGTTGCGGCGACCAAAAAAACGGAATTGGAAAATGGCGTTTGGACCATTTTTTCCATTATGGAGTTTACGGCTCTCATTAACGGATTTAATACGATGATAGATCGGGCGATTCTGGACGCGGAAATATCAAATGTGTATTTTTTTTTTAAATACTTTTATTATGATTGGGGGAAAGGGGGGTGATTTGAACTTTTTTTTAAAAACCTGTAAAAAAAAAAATTATTTTTTTTATTAATTTTTATTTTTACACTACCTCTTTAAGAGGCACCTTGCTGCACAGGCTAATCGCTTCTTGGAGATACAGATGAGCTGCAGCTCATCTGTATCTCTCAGAATTGCGGACCTGTTGTGGTTGGCAGTGCCTGCCAACCACAACACGGAACTCCTCAGTGACCGCATCCAGGGTCTAGCCAGGACCCGGGTTGTCATGTGAGTGCCGGAGATCCCGCGATACTATTGCAGGATCTACAGAGCAGGCGGGGAACAGCGCATTCCCTGCTGTGGCCGCCATGGATCCCGCTGTCAGTGATTAACAGCGAGATCTAAGGGGTTAACAGCGCCAATCGAATCCAGGATCCGATCGGTGCTGTTACCCTGACATCTCAGCTGATGAGATCAGCTGAGATGTTGGGGCTTTGATGTGAGCGCCGCGCCAGAGCTCACATCAAACCACCATTACCGGCCCATGACATTGTATAACGTCATAGGTCGGGAAGGGGTTAAGCCCATCTGTAAGACATGAGGGTTTCAAAACTACAAGGCCTCTGATTATACTGTCTAGAATTTATTGATGTGTACAGCACCATGACAGCCAGAAAGTGAGCAAAAATATGGAGAAGGGTTATAAGGCCTAAATAGAACTGCCGAGAAAGGCAGCAGTCTCAAGCAGGACCTGAGGAATCAGGATGATAAACTCTGAGGGACGTACTAAAAAGAATGAAGAAAAGGAATAAATAAATAAAAAGAATGAAGATAACTTATTACAGAAAGATTATGTAGATGTATAAAAGGTTTCTTGGGAAACTTAGACATGGAATGAACACATATCCCATATAACCAGGTGTATATTATGTTACCTGAGCATTTTAGGTGTGGAATGAAGATGAAATATCTGTAGATAATAGGAGAATGAACACATACACCTGGTTATATGGGATATATTATGTTACCTGAGCATTTTAGGTGTGGAATGAACGTGAAATATCTGTAGATAATAAGAAAATGTGGAATGAACATGAAAGGTAACATAATATACACCTGGTTATATGGGATATGTGTTCATTTCCCTATTATCTACATATATTTCATCTTCATTCCACACCTAAAATGCTCAGGTAACATAATATACACCTGGTTATATGGGATGTGTCCATTCCATGGCTAAGATGCCCAAGAAACTTTATATACATCTACATAATCTTTCTGTAATAAGTTATTATCTTCATTCTTTTTATTTATTCCTTTTCTTCATTCTTTTTAGTACGTCCCAAACTCTTAGACTGGGTTATATGTGCTTTATACAGTCTTCCTGACTAATCATTTACATTTCTATAGAGCACCAGTAGATCTCTGCAGAGGTTGCAGCAGAACTTCCTAAACACCTCTGAATCATATAGGATTTTTTTTCTTTTTAAATCCATTATATTTCACCATGGATAGTAAATTTAACAATTTTCTGCACATGTACACTGGTGAATGTGTGCGTGTTGGCAGCGGATTATTCTGGATACTCTCCCAAGCGTGTGACATCAGAGCTTATTTATTCAGCAGCAGGAACAAATTAGCTTAATAGATCAGGAATAATACATATCTTATGTGTCTCTGTACTGCTTCTACAGCTGCTTCTCTCTCACATACAGATATAGCAAACAGACACAGGAAACTGGATACTCTCGCATGCTCTTCCTGTGTGAACCTCTGGGAAGTTTTTGTTTTGTTCTAACTTTATCTACAATATATAAACCCAGCAACTAAACACTCAGATACAGAAATGGAGTTGTAGTTGCATACATAAGCAGTATTTCTAAAGATCGTCTATGATGATATGCAAGTTAGGGTTTTGACTAGTCGAGCGGGTGTTAGTTCCCCAACTAGTCAGCTCATTGCATATATAGAAAGGAGAGAAGTCCGGCTTTCAGGATCGCGCTGTTCCTGTGCAAAGTTCACAAGGAGTTAATCCAAGGACCAAGCAGTGATAATAACTTTCTTTTTATTCCAGAAACTCGACTTTCTGGAATAAAAAGAAAGTTATTATCACTGCTTGGTCCTGGGATTAATTCCTTGTGAACTTTGGACAGGAACAGCGCGATCCTGAAAGCCGGACTTCTCTCCTTTCTATACATGCAATTCTAGTGACCGGGTGATTGCTGCAGTTCATCGGATCCTACCCAATTGTGTTTATGGTTGTTGTGTTCCACACAACTGAACCAGGGAACCAGGTGAGTGGATCCATATCCGTGAGACGATTTTACCATTGGATAAGACCCTATTGTGCACTTCTGTCTCCCCTTTTTTATAGCTCAATTAGCATGTTATTCTGCCCCAGTGGGAGTGGTAACATGCTTTACCAAAGCCGTTGTCATTGACAGCGTTACACAAAGCAGCCTATGAGCGCACATTTGTTACCCTTACTGCATTGTGTTTCTCTGAATTAGGGTGTACATGTCCCAGCTTAAGAGGCTCACTGCGCATAATCAGAAGTCATCTGCACTTACGTTCATGTGCACTACTCTACAGCTGGTACATGTACACCCAAATACAGTTAAACCAAAGCCATTGTATAAATTTTATTTATTATTATTATTAATAATAATAATAATAATAATAATGTAGAACAATTGATTTGAATAAACTATAAGAGAAATCTGGTGCAAAACCATTCGTAAACCTTCCACAAGATGTCCCCACTAGACTGTGTCTGCAGCAGGCATGTTGATTCTCGGTCAGATCCATCTTCACACTGAATATGGCTACATAACCATATAAGGCTAAAAGGAACATGGGCTACATAGTGCTAGCTCCTGACTGCAGCCGATGAGGTGCCAATGTATCAGATTACTTCAGGCTACAGCACAGTGCCAAGCAATGTCAGAAAGTCTGGATCAGTGCAAACTCCTCTTTCCCTGGCACAAGCTTCTGATCTGTCATCTGGCTCCACACAGCTCAGTCAGGATTTCTGTTAACCTTCAATGCTTGCACATTATACTGCTTCCCATCAGCCTTCTCTCAGAAGCTATGGAAATACACACACAATGCTGGTAGAAGCTGGCTATGCCCACACAGCCATAAAATGCAGTTCTTAAAAGAGCAAAAAAAATTTGAGACAGTAAGTCATATGGCACAAAAAAGCAGTATTTTAGCTGCTATGTGACATATCATTAACAACTAGTGCAGTATTGTGTGTGTTTGTTTTGTTTTTTCTTTTCAATTAAATGGCATTTCCACTTTAACTGTTCACAATAACAGTAATTTTGAACAGGGGTGTCCAAACGTTTGCATATCACCGTGTCATGTACCTATCAGGGCCCCTGATGAGCGTAGCCAGTCCATGTGCAGTCGATATACTGATAACATACAGACAGCACGCTGACATATGTGGAAGTTCACATGAACATTTTACACATGGACCAGTGATCTGCATGTAAATTATCGCAGCATGCTCCTTGATCCACTTCTCTCCATTTTGCAGTTCAGACTCTCCCATTATACGTTGTTGGGTTCACAAACCAAGTCCCATACGTGTTACCATCTGCACAACATTTTTTGTTTTTTTCTCTAAATGATTAACATAGTGTATAAGTGTATTTATTATTATTTATTTATATAGCACCTTTAATTCCATGGTGCTGTACATGAGGGGGTTACATACAAAATTATAGATATAGTTTACAGTAAACAAATTAATAATGACAGATCGGTACAGAGGGGAGAGGACCCCGCCCTTGCGGGCTTACATTCTACAGGGCAATGGGGAGAAAACAGTAAGTCCGGGTTGCAGCAGATCTGGTGGTGGGGCCGGCGGCTCGGTCATTGCAGGCTGTGTATTTGGCCTGTTATTTTAATTTGTTAATGTGAAATACATGATGGTAATGTGACATACTGATGGTCTGTGGATGATGCACTAATGACGATACAGAGGAAACGTTTTTGGTTTTTTTTCCCTCTCAATGAAAACCAGGTGATTTTTCATTTGTAAAACTTCCCCCCCCCGCCTCAGGAAGATGATGACATAGAGGAAGGAGACCTCCCCGAACACAAGAGAAAACCTGCTCCAGTAGACTTCTCAAAGCTTGATCCTAAGAACCCGGAGAGCATCTTGCAGATGACCAAGAAGGGAAATACTATAATGATCTTTGCAACAGTTTCTGGAAATCCTTCGGAGAAGGAGAGTGAGGAAATTATGAGCTTGTGGCAGGGCAGCCTGTTCAATGCCAACTATGACATTCAGAGGTAATTGGGAGGGTTTATGGAGGATCTTGCAATTTCTGGTTAGACAGCGACTAAATTGGTAAGAAATGTGAACAAATATCTGGTTCCTAAATTCTTAGCCTTGATTTTCTTTTAGATTGAGGGACAGTCAGTAGCTTCTATAATAGTGTGTGGCAGCTGGTGGATGTGGACCCACTGTGCCACGGACCAGGGTCACCCTGAAGGGGTGTGACTAAGTGGCTATCTGGTTTTCACTAGGGCTCTGATGGTGAGGGTAGGCTTGTGCCACACATAGCCACCAGATGTTACTTCAGGGCAGTCCCCGGGCCTGCAGCAACTGATTGGAGAGTCGAGGTGCAAGAGACGTTCTAGGTAGAACCTGAAGATGCGGTCACAACAGGCACAACGGGGATGGGACATATAGCACAGATACAGGAAATATAGGATAGGACAAGATAGGAGAGGTCAGTGCAAACACTAGGCTAGCCAGGAGAGGTCAGGATAAACTGGGGCAAGCCACACACAAACAGGAGAGGCAAGACAGAGACCTCAGGAGAACAGACAAAGCCATTACTTTAGAGCAGGCATCTGTGTGAAGGAAGGCCTAAATATAGAGTGCTGGCAGGGAATAGGCCAGGGAAAGAACACTCAGCATGATACGGAATACACATTCCTAGTAGGGATGGGCGAATCTACTCGCTAGGACTCGTTACTCGGCGAGTAGTAAGGGACTCGCAGGACTCGCTACTCGGCGAGTTTCCCAGTGATTACTCGCACGAGTCCAATGCAAATCAATATCAAACGCTGACAAAACTAGGATTGCCATTGTTTGCATTAGACTCGGCTACTGTGCCAGTGATAGCAGGGAAACTCGCAGAGTAACTGCTGTTACATTCATTGCGAGCCGAGTCCAGCTGTCTTCTCTGTGCAGGCTGCCAGCTCCAGGGTCCTAGAGCCCGCCTGCTCACAGACATGATGTAGCAGTGCTGAGATTGTTCTCAGTCTGCTCATTCCCTGTGCATTGACATCTATCTATGCACAGGCGATGTAGCAGAGAGAACATCGCGTTTTGGACTACGTCGGACGGAAGAGGATTTTTTTAATTAAAGATGGAGTCCCTAATGGCTTTTTTTTTTATTTCAAATAAAACTTTTTCTCTGTGTTGTGTTTTTTTAACCCTTTATTGGAGATTCTTAGTGGCTGGGTCAAACGTGGCCTGACATTAAGAATCTCGGGCTTAATACCAGCTTGTATAACAAAGCTGGTATTAACCCCTTTATTACCCAGCGTGCTACCGCCACCAGGGCCGCTGGAAGAGCGGGGTTCAGCGCCAGAGGATGGCGCTTCAATGAACGCGCCATCTTCTGGGGCGGCTGCGGGCTGCAATTTGCAGCGGGGGTGCCCAGAAAGCTTGGGCATCCCTGCGCTGCGGATTCCAGCCCCCAGCTGCTTAGCTGTACCTGGCTAGACATAGAAATTGCGCGGAGCCCCACGCATTTTTTTGTTATTATTTCATGAATTTCAGAGTCAGAGTCTCAGAGTCAGAGTCTCAGAGTCAGAATCTCAGAATTTCATGAAATAATTTAAAAAAAATGCGTGGGGCTCCGCGCAATTTCTATGTCTAGCCAGGTACAGCTAAGCAGCTGGGGGCTGGAATCCGCAGCGCAGGGATGCTCAAGCTTTCTGGGCACCCCCCGCTGTAAATTGCAGCCCGCAGCCGCCCCAGAAGATGGCGCGTTCATTGAAGCGCCATCCTCTGGCGCTGAACCCCGCTCTTCCAGCGGCCCTGGTAGCGGTGGCACGCTGGGTAATAAAGAGGTTAGGGCCAGCTTTGTATTATCAGCTGGCCCTAAGCCCGAAATTTATGGCGGTCACGCCAATATTAGACATGACCGCCATGAATTTCTATTAAATTGTTTTAAAAAAAACACAACACAAAGAAAATTTTTTATTAGAAATAAAAAAAAAAACCATTAGGGACTCCAGCTTTAATTAAAAAAATCCTCTTCCGTCCGACGCAGTCCAAAACGCGATGTCCTCTCTGCTCATCCCTGTGCAAAGATATAGATGTCTATGCACAGGGAATGAGCAGACTGAGAACAATCTCAGCTCTGCTACATCATCTCTGTGCACAGACATTCATGTCTGTACACAGGGAATGAGCAGACTGAGAACAATCTCAGCACTGCTACATCAGGCAGCAGGCGGGCTCTAGGACCCTGGAGCTGGCAGCCAGCACAGAGGAGAAAGCAGGACTCTTATCTGTGCGAGTTTCCCAGCGATTACAGTTGCAAAGTAAACGAGTCCAATGCAAATAAATGACAAAACTAGGATTGCTTCAGGCTGAAGCTTCCGAGACACATCTGCGATTTGTAAATCTCACATTACTCGCTATTACTCGCTTCCCCATTCATTAACATTGGACTCGCTAGACTCGCAACAAGTAGCGAGTCCTGTGCTCGGACTCGCTAGAGTCAAGCGATTCCGAGTAATTTAGGATTCGCCCATCACTAATTCCTAGAAAGTCTCGCCATGCCTCCCTATGACCAGGAGGAGACTTGCCAGCAATAGGTGGATATAGCAGAGCTCCGAGTTGCATGAAGAAGCTCAGCAAGCTGGTCAGGCACAGTACTGTGCCTGCAGTGAGTTTGATACCAGCCGTGCAAATCACAGGCTTAACACAGTGAAATAAGGCTAGGTCAGTCACTTTAAGCTATTATAATCCCTTGATATCCTACATGTATTTTCCAGACTGCTAAACCCTGTAAATTGATCTAGTGTGGACTAGTGAGTTAGCAGGTACTACAGTGCTTAAAGGGATTGTCCACTTCTTGTACCACCCCTTTTCAATCACCATGTTTGTCCCTGTTAGGGTGCTTTCACACTACGATTTTTGCTTCTCCGATGCTGCCCGATAAAAATCGGACAGCATCGGACCGATTTTCGGACCCCATGCATCCCTATGGGGATCGGACCGAATCGGATGTGCACTAAATGCCATCCGATTTGGTCCGATCTGATTCTGTCCGATTTTATTATCGGTGCAAAAATCGGAGCATGCTCCGATTTTTGCACCGAAAATAAAATCTGACAGATTCGGATCGGACCAAATCGGATGGCATTTAGTGCACATCCGATCTGACCCGATCCCTATAACATGGGGCCCTATGGAGAAGGGTCCGAGGAAACATCTGATGTCTCCTTGGACCCGATTTTACTGTACTGAGCATGCTCAGTACAGTAAAACTGCTCCTAACTGGGAGCACAACGGTTAAAAAAAAAAAAAAACCTTATGCTCACCTCTCCCCAAGCCCCCGCCGTCTTCCTAAAGGTTCCCGGTGGCCCCCGCAGGCTGCAGAGGTCTTCTTCATGTCTACAGGACCTGCGGTGATGTCACAGTCATGTGACCGCAGTTTACCATGGTGGAACCCGCGGTCACATGACTGTGACATCACCGCAGGTCCTGAAGACATGAAGAAGACCTCTGCAGCCTGCGGGAGCCACCGGGAACCTTCAGGAAAACGGTGGGAGACGGTGGGGGCTCGGGGAGAGGTGAGCATAAGGTTTTTTTTTTTTGCCTTTTTTTCAGCCCGGAGGCGCCGATTTTATGCCGGAATCGGGTGCCTATTTGGCACCCGATTCCAGGCATCAGAAGGGAGCCGATGCTGTCCGATTTATATCGGACAGCATCGGCTCCCTAAAAATCGTAGTGTGAAAGCACACTTACAATAAAAACACTTATACTCACCACCAGTGCCCTTCTAGCAGTGTTTACACTCACTCTTCCGGGGATCATGTGACATTACTACATGACGTGAGCCCTGTGACTTATCAGCAGCTGCTTCACTCTTCACTCTCCCCGCTTTTGGATGAATCAAACTTCAAGTGGAAGTCAGAGCTGCCTCTGTTCACTCACGTTCTCTTGTTTGATCTGTATGAAGGTGGTGGGGAGAGTGAAACCAACGCTGATTGTACTCAAGCCCTGACACAGAGGAAAGCATAAAACTGTGAAAAGTGTATATATCTATATATATGTATGTATCTCGCTCCGGTGGGATTCATTTACCGACCGATGCCAATTAAGCTGATGCGGCGCTTCTTTCCTCACCATCCGTCTTTGATTACCATTACATTTTGATGGCGCTTACATGCAATAATACTTAGTATTAGATCATGGTCGTCTTCACTTCTGGTTCTGATTTCAACATACATGTAAATATTTCTTTGCTTCACTATAGGTTTATGGTGGGACCAAACCGAGCCATCTTTATGCTGCGTGATGGCGCTTATGCCTGGGAAGTGAAGGACTTCCTTGTTGGCCAGGACAGATGTGCAGACATGACACTGGAAGGACAGGTGTACCCGGGAAAGGGCGGAGATGGCAGCACAAAAGCCAAAAACTTGAGCAAGCCAGACAAAAAGAAAAGTAACAGCAAACAGTCTACGACTATAAACAGAGCCTCTACTGCTAAGGAAGATTTATGACCCTGCCCTTACTGTAAGAACACTGATGCTTTTCTTACAGCCGTAGAGCCGCACATGAACAAATACGTATGTGGCTGATTACTCTGGATCCAGGATCAGTCTTACATGGGAAAACGTTTTGCAGATGTTGACCAGCAGTGAGACACCTCGGTCTTCAGACACCATTGTGGACTGAGCCTTCATTTCACTGTAAGGCAAAGATTGCATAAATCCCCCAAAATCTGGTGCTGCTGTAATCCCTTTGCTTTTCCGTCAGACCTTACCATGTATGACTCTGGTATATGTATTCATTATGACCGACTAAAAAAAGTCCCATGTGCAGCCAGCTAATGTCCATTATATAATTATTGCTTTCCTCTGATTTAGTTATGAAGAACGGATGAGACAATTTAGAGGTAATGCTGATTTATACACATCAACATGAAATCTGCTCTTATTCCTTTTTCTCTTAATTCGATTAATTTAAATTTTATATATACAGTATTTTTCGGACTATAAGACACACTTTTTTCATCCAAATTTGGGAGGAAAGTGTAGGGTGCGTCTTACAGTCTGAATATGACATGTGGCGGCTTGCTGTGGGGAGGGGCAGCGCAGGCAGGAAAAGCACGCTGCTGCTAGGAAACCACGTGGGCACCACTGCTCTTGGTGAGGGTCCACACGCCCACCTGTTAGCACTGGCTTCAGTGCCAAGAAGGGGGCATGGGGATCAGCTAATGAATATTTGCTTACTTTAAACAGTGGTTGCCGCAGTTGCTGGATTCCTGCAGTGACTGGGGAGATCTGTGTCCGGAGGGAAAGGAGGCAGAAGGACCGGGTGCCACATAGGAGGGACAGTTATACCTGGCCCTGAGAAAGTGCAGATCACTGCAGTAACAGGGCCAGGTAAGGCATACCTGACAGCACAGCGCAGTCTGTGCTGAGTGCTCATGTTGGTGCAAGTCAATTGTAGTACCTGTGGTGATGTAATGAAGAGGGCAGGCTCTGTGCTGTCATGTGATGCTCAAGCCCTGCCTCTTCATTACATCCCCGGTCCTATAGCTTCTGGGTTTTGTTTTGTTCTTTTTTAACAAGTTTTTTCTATAGGAGTTTTTTCATCCAGTTCCAAAAGTTCACCCTTGGCGACATTGACCCTTTATAACCCGAGTATTCCTCAAATTTCCGGATAAACTGAAAGATATTTCCTATTTGTTTCAATGGCCGGAAAAAGAACAAGATGACATCTGCAAATAAGGCTGTCTAAGGCCCCTTTCACATCAGCGTTTTTGTCCCGATCTGCACACAAAAACCGCATGTGTCGCCTAATGGCCGCACTTGTGGCAAGCCCCATGCATTGTCTATGGGGCGTGCAGCAAATGCGGTATTGCCCCGACCCGGCACTTATGGCAGGTGTGGCTGCGCAAAATAACTGCAGTTGACCGTGTTTTTTTTCACGCCCGCAAGTGCTGATCGAGGCAATCGGGCTTGCCCCAAGTGTACCGCAAGTGCCGCCGTTAGGTGGCAGATGTGTTTTTTGTCCTAATCACGGATCCGAACAAAAACGCTGATGTGAAAGGGGCTTTATTGATGCTACCGCCCACCCTGATTCCCTCAAATAGGTCTGACTCTTCCATATACCGAGCGAAGGGCTCCAGTGCCAAGTTGAACAGCAGTGGTGACATCAGACACCCTTGCCTGGTCCCTTTATGTAGATGGAATGTCTCAGAGAGGAAGCCTGGCATGTGTATACACCCCCTCCAGAAATTTACTAAAATTGCCCTTTATGTTGAACGAGTTCAGAGTCGCCCCTAGCCAGTCCCAGCTAACATTGTCAAAAGCTTTCTCTGCACCCAGAGCCAGCAAAGCCGGTCTCTCTCCTGACTGGTGGTGGCGACCCCCGTCCAACATAGTTAGTACCTTTTTTGTATTTTTTAATTGCTGCCCTACCCTTAACAAATCCCACTTGTGCAGGGTTCACCAGTTGGGGTAGTACTACTGCCAATCTGTCCACCATTATTTCTGACACAATCTTCTGGTTTACATGAATAAGAAAAATGGGTCTTTAAGAGCAGGCCTCCAGGGGATCCTTACCCTGTTTGAGTATGATTTTAATGTACATTTCTTTAGATCTTTCTGTTATGACCCCAATTAAGAGAATGGTTTTATAATAATTTAATAGTGGGGACATATGTTCCCTGAGGGCCTTATAAAACTCCCCTCTAAAACCATAGCTTCCTGCTTTTAAGCGTGGCTGCAGGATCTGCGCTAATGTAAGAACACCTTGTCTTAATTCTACATTATAAACTTTTAAAGTACACAGTACATAAAAGCACTGTACCACTTCTGTGGTGAACTATAACACCCAGCATGCTATAGGATCTGCAGGACATGCTGGGAGTTATAATTCTCCCATGGGATTTTAAAGCAGCACTCCAGTGTTTTTTTTTCCAGCGCTGTAATGGTAACTTAAATATAAGCCCCGTGCCCCCATTCATATTCTCACCTTCCAGCATCTTACGGTATTTAAACTACATCACTCTGGTCCCGCAGCACCATCTTCTGTCCATAGCTTCCAACTAAATAACATATTATTTATAATAACATAGCATATAATATGTTATTTGTTATGAAATATTTGACCATGTTTTTTGCTTCAAATATTTTTTTTCCCTATTTTCTACCTCTAAAACCCAGGTGCGTCTTATGGTCCGAAAAATACGGTATAGCATTGTATAATAATATATTCTGTGCTCCAGTATCAGATTTTCTGGATTAGAGGACGCATGTTTAAAGGGGATGTCCGGTCTGCAAGGCTGCACTCACTACTCGGACGTGCCTGCTCCATACACTTGTATTGAGCAAAGCTGCGCCCACTAGTCAGGCCTCCGGCCGGGAACATTCATATCACATAATTACGGTCTGTTACCGGTTTAGAAGCTGGCAAATCCTTGCAGTGCCCAGTGCGTGTGTTGTGAGGATTGCAGAATTATCAATCACATAGAGTAACTGCAGAATTATTGTTTGAGTGGACAACCCCTTTAAATTGCCATTTGTTCATATGTTTCCAAAAGTAAAACCGCTCAGTAAGATCTAGTTGGTCCTGGAGACATTGTGGGTAATTAATGTGTAGAGAACGTTATAGGTTACATCAGGACAAATGTCTAATCTATAGTGACACAGCTGAACACTTCCCTGCACAGCGATATACGAGACAGGCAGGAGGGACACTAGCTGGTGGTTTTATCAGGTCTGCTTTGTTACACTACACTTATATTTGTCAGTGTTAAAGCAATTGTTCCATTTCACAGATTATTCCATAGTCCATATTCTCAGTAACTTTAAAATAACAAACTAAGTTCATATTCACCCTCCCAAGATCCTGCGGTGTAGATGGCATGAGCCACTGTGCTGACTGATTGGCCGCTGTGATGTCACGCTGCAGCCAGAGGCTGTGCTGGACCTGGGAGGGGTCAGTGAAGCTATGTTTCTTATTTTATATATCAGTGAGCCTATTATAATACTTACCTTGTGGCATCTATCATGCACTTCCACTGTAATCGTGTACTCCTATTACGCGATTGACCAGCACAAGTTCCGGTGGCCAAATGATGGTTGTCCAAATATGGCGTCCGGTAGTGGTGCTGCCGACGCCAGAAACCACACATACACACCATGTTGCCGCAGCCTGACAGCAGTCATCTTCCCACTGCAAACGCAGGAGAATGAGGCAGGACCTGTGGTCACGTCATGGGCAGAGTTAGGTGCATGTAACTGATTACATGACAGTGACCTCACCAAAGGTCCTTTACCTCCCCTGGTCTTTGCAGCAAGGTATACACAGCCCATGTCCCCCCCACAGCAAAGTATGTGCTCCCTCTGCAGCCTATGTTCCCCTCTGCAGTATATGTGCCCCCCACCCCAGCAGTGTAATGTTACATTTTACATACTTTCTTTTAATTTTACTTTTACCACAGGGGAAGGGGTGGACACACAGGGGGGAGAGCATACAGGGGGAAGACAAATCAAAGGAGAGAGCACACAAGGGGAGAAGACCGCACACAGGAGTGAACACATGGGAGAATACGGCAAAGGGGGATGAGATGGCCCTCGCCACATAGCCTGCCTCCATCATGACGTCACTGCCTCTCGATCTGATAGCAGCGGGCCTCCATCTAGTAGGCTAATAATCTTTGCAATGAGACAACCTCTTTAATTATGCATTTCAGATTGTCTTCTCAGCATTATTCTACTAGAGACATTGCATGATGAGTCCTGATATTTTCTTTTGTACAGACACATATTTTATATATTGTACCAATGATCCTAATTCAGAGTAATGATTTTTATATGGTTCTGTCTTACAAATGTATTAATAAGACATTCTTTTTTGTTTGTGTTGTTGTCTTTTAGTTTTTAATGTTTACGGAGCACTCGGAGCCGCTTCACCTGCTATGTGCTGTCAGGCCTCAGTCAGGCATCCGTGTACCCCATACGTATCGTGTCCGTTTTTATCATGGGTACAATTATAGAGCCCGGCTCAACAGGACTGGGTCTTTCTTTACTTTTTCAAAATAAAGTGCATACAAAAGAAAACTTTTACATGGTCGTCATAACCACTAAGCAGTCTCAAGGCCACGTTACATGTGGCGCCCCTGCGTCCAGGAGGCCACAGAAGGGAACTGCAGCCAGGCAGGTAGGACATTGTTGCACACCAACACCCTCACAGCCCACACAACCCACGTGTAACAGAAGGTAACATCCAGCCCTGAGATTAGATACTCTATGAAATTGAGGGGTGGTGGATTTAGAGGAGTGGGTTGGGCAAACATGTAGTCAGGTGACTTGACAGTATATAGGAAGGGGGAGGAGTGAAGGAGTTCAGTAGGCCATAGTGAGCTGAGATGCAAAGATCAAGAGCAGCAGAGAAGCTGAGAAGCAGGCCAGAGAACAGCAGCAGGTTGAGCAGAAGCTGAGCAGACAGAAAGACACACACATTCTGGAAGAGTGAAGACAGACGGAGCGCAGAATCTGTACTGAGCCAGTGCGAGCCAGAGGAGAGAGAAAGCCCATCCAGAGTCAGATCCCCAGGAGTGTGAGAGGACAGAGAGGGACGGTGTAGCCCGGGCCCTACCACCACAGCTAAAGCAACCCACTGCAGGCGGAGTAGCCCTCCTATATACCGAGAGGAACAGAGAGAAAGGAGCCTGGTAGAGCCTCCTGCTGGAGGACTGCTGGAGGCTGGGATAAAGTAGAGTGTCGGCTCTAGAGGGGACCGCAGTTCACCCGGCATCCCCAAACAACACGACGGGGGGTCTGAGTTTCAGATTGAGATCCCTACCCGAAGGACAGGCAGCTTAGTGACACACTTAGGACTCACAGGAGCCCGGGTCACCGCCATACTGTCCAGTGTCGCACAACACGAAGCAAAGAGAACGTAATAGCCCGGAAAGGACACTACAGATTGTGTGAGGGGTCAGAGAGAGAGAGGCCTGGCTGCAGAGCAAAGGGAACCCGGACAGGGAGAATGTGCCCGTGTCTTTGAACTGTGTAAGAACTGTACTTAACCTTGTGAGAACTGAAAACTACCTGTGAACTGTCTGAGCAACTGAGAGTAAAGCTTTGGAAAACCCTGGAACAGCTTCCCTTGTGTCTCTGTGTGCAAGCTATTCCCTCCATACAGGATACAGCCTGTCAGCACCAGCCAGGAGGAGAGATCCCTGCAGCGTCTGCAAAGTAAGTGTGCTACACACTCCACAATAGACTTAACCCCTACTGCCCCGGGGAACACAGTTCTACCCACTGGAACTACACCATCTCCGCTGCCATTACATCGTCCCCGGAGGTTCTGCAGCAGCGGCGGCCCCCATCACTGGCCGCATCAAGTGGGTGGCGTCACGAGTGACAAATCCCCTGTAAATATCCTCCTTTTATTGCCAGGGCCCGGGACACGGACCGGACCAGGACCACCTGTGACTTCCCCAGTAGAGACCCGGTCCAGGACCGAGTACCCTCGTCCCAGTGGGCTCGACATACACACACAGATATCTGTTCAGATATTGGTCACAGATCTCTGGTTGCAGTGAAATCATGGACACATTGTTCCATTTTGTGGCTGTGTACAATGGAACAATGTGTCCATGATTTCACTGCGACCAGAGATCTGTGACCAATATATCTGTGTGTGTAACGTGGCCTTTACTCATTACTTAGCATAGAGCAGCCAGGTGAGCTGGAATCAAGCTTCTACTATCTGTAAAAAAAAAAAAAAAACACTGATGATATACTTATAGTAATAACTAGAGATGAGCGAGTACTAAAATGCTCGGATGCTCGATGCTCTGGCCGAGCATCCCAAGATACTCGTGTACTCGGCCCGAGCACCAAGCCCAATGTAAGTCAATTAGTGACAGGCTCCGTCCACAGACTTCCGGTTATAAAACGAGTATTTCTGGAAAAGGGCGAGGGGGGGCTTTTTCAAATCGCCGCACCATACAACACCTTCCTGTGGCCCCCAGAGGGATCCTAAACAATCAATCTGCTCTCTGTGAGGTGCCAGATCACTGTGTGCACTGAAGGGAGCTGTGTATTTGTGTCAGATCGCTTATTATTAGCGAGGAGTCTGAGCATCTCGGCGGTACTCGGTGCTCGCCGAGCATCCCGAGTACTGGGATACTCGTGCGAGTAACGAGTAGCGCCGAGCATACTCGCTCATCCCTAGTAATAACAGATACACAGACCATTTACTTATCCAAAACCATGCTGATTCCAGTACTATTTTATCATGAGTCCATATAAGCATGGATGTGGGAATGAGGCCTTTGCCAGAGGAAGGGAAAAAACTACAACTATGCTACTGGGAAGATCCAGTCACCCGACTGCTGCAGGTAATCACAGGCCACATAGGCTGGTAAGCGAAGAAGGGGATGGGATCACATCCTGGCCTGGAAAAGACCAATGTCGTAACATTTCAGCCTTTTCTGAAATGTCTAAATGAAAATGTAATTTGTGAATACGTTTTTCAACAGATTGGATCATTGTCAAACTGCTGCACCTTTAGGGTACCGTCACACCTGGACATATCGCCGGCGATTCCACAGGCGACGCACGTGCGCACGCACGTTTTTGCGTGTCGCCCAAGGTCGCCGACGCCCATTTATACGGGGCGACAACTCAGGTGACGAACTGACCGGAAATTGCCTGAGCGTCGCCCAAGGCCAACGGGCGATCATGTCGCTGGTGGCCGCTTGGACGTCACACAGAGAAACCACATTAGCGACGTGGGCATTGTTTTGTCCCGCGTCTCGGAGGTAGGTGTTCACATTATGTTTGGTGACGCCTCGAAGACGTGTGATTGGCTTTGGTGTCTGATGCAGAATTGACATGTACTGTCAATTGTGTTGGTGTAAAAAGAGACATTTGTCAATGGCACATCTCTGCACTTTGTAGCACACACTGGCGCATCAATGCGATGCTTTTTAATAATATGTACGCTCCTGGCTATGGCCCCTTTGTCATCTGCGTTTTACGCTGATTGCGGCAGTTGCGGTAAAAAAAAGCAACTGCCGTGATTACCGCACTTGCGGTTCACTTGCGGCAAGCCTCATACAATGTCTATGGGGCTTGCGGCAAGTGCGGTTTCGGCACTTGAGGCATGCTGCAGTTTTTTCCCAGCCGCACCTGCCGCAAGTGCCGAAACCGCACTTGCCGCAAGCCCCATAGAAATTGTATGGGGCTTGCTGCAAGTGAACTGCAAGTGCGGCCATATTGCGGTAATCGCGGCAGTTGCGGTTTTTGTTTACTGCAACTGCCGCAATCAGCGTAAAATGCAGATGACAAAGGGGCCTAATACACCTTTCAGCACCATGGAAAGGAAAACGACTTTATTGTGGGACGTACACATCATTAAATAGGACGCCGAGGAACAAGACTACCAATCGTAACGCTGGAGCTGCCACCAATCCACGCAGACCGCCAGAGCTAGTAAATACACCCTGAAACGCCTACCGGAATGGTATAGGCGATGTGTGCTGTTGCCCTTGACATCGCTCATGAGATGTTACACAGGGCGATCAGCACACATCGCCCAAGAATGGTCGCCTGGTTTCAGAGCTCTGATGTGAAACCAGGCGACCACCCAGACGTGTCGCCTTCTCCCATTTACATTGGGCGACGCATTGGCGATGTCGCCGGCGACAGGCCACGCCTCAGCGTCGCCTATGAAATCGCTGGCAATATGTCCAGGTGTGACGGTACCCTTAAGGTACCTTTACACGCCGCTACAGCAGGGTGGAAACAACCGGGTGTTTCACATGCATGAGCACGTAGCAACGGTTACAAACGGTACCCGATACCGCCTTTACACGCCGCTACAAGGTGCTCTACAGAAGGTTTAATCTATCTCTGGATGCACCGCCGGGTGCCTCAAGTTACCTTCTGTAGAGCACCGTCCCTCATTTACACGCCGCTACAGAAGGTAATATGGGAGGACCTGGACCAGCAGGGACAACACATAGGAGTGCCAAAGTTGTGGATTACGAAACGCTCATACGATGTTTGGACAGTGCAATAGCATCATGATTGGCCAGGCAGCGCAGGTAGCAAAATTTTAAAACTAATTTCTGAAAAATCGGCATAATTTAAAATTTTCCAAAGCTGCCCATGTGTCTGCTATGCTCTTAGCCACATCTGTACCAAATTTCAAGATGGGATCGCGATGGGATCATATTTTAAAATATTTAACTATTATAGTGTCAAATCGAAAAATCTTGAATTCAGATCTGTTCAGCCTGTGGGTCTAAAAGTGTGGGGTCTACATTCACCAAATAATTCATGATTTTTAGACATTACTGTATTATTTTGATATGTTACAGCTTAGAAGCAGGAGAGGACATATAGGAGAAAGCTTTGTTAGGGCTCAACCTTAGAATGAACAATATTATTATTATTATTATTATTATTAGGTATTTATATAGCGCTATTGGGATACATAGCACTTTACAATTTAGGGGGTAGACAAAGACAGGTGGTCAGAAATGACCACAGACGACAACAAATTCACAATAAATCATACGGGTACAATAGGGCCGGGGATCCTGTCCGCGAGGGCTCACAGTCTAGAGGGGGTGGGGACGGAGACAGTAGGAGGGGAGAGGTGAGATGGTGCAGTGGATAGGGTCTCAGTGTGTGTTGTAGGCTTGTAGGAAGAGGTGGGTCTTCAGGTTTTTCTTGAAGGTTCCCAGGGTAGGGGAGTGTCTGATGTGGTGGGGGAGGGAGTTCCAGAGTCTGGTAGAGGCACGAGAGAAGTCTTGTGTGCGGTTGTGGGAGGTGGAGATGCGGGGGGTTGAGAGAAGGAGTTCCTGAGAGGAACGCAAGGTGCGTGCGGGAAGGTAGCGGGAGACTAGGTCGGAGATGTAGGGAGGGGACAGGTTGTGTATGGCCTTGTATGTCAGGGCTAAGGTTTTGAAGCGAGATCACAGAGGGATGGGGAGCCAGTGGAGGTCTCGGCGGAGAGGGGAGGCGGGGGAGTAACGTGGAGATAGGTGGATGAGTCGGGCCGCAGAGTTGAGGATGGCGCAGAGAGGTTCGAGGGAGGAGGCAGGGAGGCCGGTTAACAGGAGGTTGCAGTAGTCCAGGCGGGAGATGATGAGGGTGTGGACGAGTGTCTTGGCCGTGTTGTGGTCAGGAAGGAGCGGATACGGGCAATGTTTTTTAGTTGGAGTCGACAGGCAGTGGTGAGGGCTTGGATGTGGGGCTTGAAGGAGAGGGAGGAGTCGAGGATTACCCCGAGCCACTTGGTGTGGGGGAGGGGTGAGAGTGTGCAGTTATCGACAGTGATGGATAGGTCAGGAAGCGGGACGGGGTTGTTCGGGGGAAAGACGAGGAATTCAGTCTTGTCCATGTTGAGTTTTAGGAAGCGGGAAGAAATGAAGGATGCAATGGTGGATAGGCAGGGAGGAATTTTGGGTAAAAGAGAGGAAATGTCAGGGCCAGACAGATAGAGTTGGGTGTCGTCGGCGTAGAGGTGGTATTGGAGTCCGTGTGATTCGATGAGGTTGCCTAGGCCGAGGGTGTAAATGGAGAAGAGTAGTGGTCCCAGGACCGAGCCTTGGGGGACACCTACAGAGAGGGGGTGGGGTGAGGAGGAGGTGTGGGAATGGGTGACGCTGAATGTCCTGTCCGTTAGGTAGGAGGAGATCCAGGAGAGGGTGAGGTCAGTAATGCCAAGAGACTCAAGAATTTGGAGTAAGAGGGAGTCGTCAACAGTGTCGAAGGCAGCAGAGAGGTCGAGAAGGATGAGGACGGAATAGTGTCATTTGCTCTTGGCGATCAGAAGATCGTTAGTTACTTTGGTTAGGGCTGTTTCGGTGGAGTGGTGAGGTCGGAAGCCGGATTGTAAGCGATCAAAGAGAGTACAGGAAGAGAGGTGGGAAGACAGTTCGGAATAGACGTGTTGTTCAAGAAGTTTTGAGGCAAACGGGAGGAGAGATATGGGGCGATAGTTGGAGACTGTTGTAGGGTCTAGTGATAGTTTTTTTAGGATGGGTGTGATTAGGGCGTGTTTGAAGGGTGAGAGGAATGTGCCTGATTTGAGTGAAATGTTGAAGAGGTGTGTTAGAGCAGGGATGAGGACTGTGTTGAGGTTAGGGATGAGATGGGAGGGAAGTGGATCAAGGGTGCATGTGGTGAGGTGTGATCGTGCTAGGAGGGAGGAGAGGTGGTCCTCTGTCATGGGGGTGAAACTGCATTTGGGTGATGGGGATGGGCTGGGGTTGGGATGGGGCGGGGGGAGTGGGGATCAAAGCTTTGTCTGAGTTTGTCAATTTTGTCTTTGAAGAAGGAAGCGAAGTCATCGGCGGAGATGAGGGGTGAGGGAGGAGGTGCAGGAGGACGAAGTAAAGAGTTGAAGGTTTTAAAGAGTTGTTTGGGGTTGTGAGACAGAGCGGTTATTGTATTGAATATTGTACAAACCAGGACTACGAAGAGGAGGAGAGTTTGTCAAAACATCGGTTACAGGAAGCAGAACCCATCAAAGGGACTCAGCAATACCACACTTTCATTCCATGTAGTGAAACAGAAATAAAAACAAGGATTTTTTCATTCAGCAAAGACAGTGAAGTCCATGAAGTGGTAGAAGGCGGCACAAGATTGGCAATGGATGACATAACTGGCTATGTGACCTGTGAATATGATTGCTGCTGGTGGCGGCTATTGTACTCTCCAAAGATTGAGAAAAAGTCAGACAATAACTCAGTGACAGGCTGGACATACTCTGACACAAAAGGAAATGGCCATTGCTAGTAAGCGCTTATGGACAAGATTACATTTCACCCACTTAAAAGGGACAAATTGATGATAAAAAGCCACTTTAAAAACGTACTATTAATTGTTTGATTAGTTCATATTTTATAGAACCATGATTTAACTACTGTACTATTCTTATTAAACACTTCATAAATGACATGTTTAGTAACATACATAGTAACATAGTAACATAGTTTTTAAGGTTAAAGGAAGACTTTAAGTCCATCTAGTTCAACCCATAGCCTAACATGTTGATCCAGAGGAAGGCAAAAAAAACCCATGTGGCAACACTAAGCTCCACATTGGGGAAAAAAATTCCTTCCTGACTCCAGATACGGCAATCAGACTAATTCCCTGGATCAACGCCCTATCAAAGAATCTAGTATGTATAACTGGTAATATTATAGTTTTCAAGAAAGGCATCCAGGCCCTTCTTAAATGTTAGTAGTGACTCACTCATTACAACAGCGTGTGGCAGAGAGTTCCATAGTCTCACTGCTCTTACAGTAAAGAATCTGCGTCTGTGATTATGATTAAACCTTCATTCCTCCAGACGTAGAGGATGCCCCCTTGTCCCCGTCTCAGGCCTAAGAGTAAAGAGATCATTAGAAAGGTCTCTGTACTGTCCTTTCATATATTTATAAATTATTATAAGATCACCCCTAAGCCTTCGTTTTTCCAAGCTAAATAACCCCAAGTTTAATAACCCGTCTTGGTATTGCAGACCCCTTAGTCCTCTAATTACTTTTGTCGCTCTTCTCTGGACCCGCTCTAGTTCAGCTATGTCTTTCTTATACACCGGAGACCAGAATTGTACACAGTATTCTAAGTGTGGTCGCACTAGTGACTTGTATAGAGGTAAAATTATGTTCTCCTCATGAGCATCTATGCCTCTTTTAATGCATCCCATTATTTTATTTGCCTATGCAGCAGCTGCCTGACACTAGCCACTAAATGTGAGTTTGTCATCTACCCATACACCCAGGTCTTTTTCAGTGACAGTTTTGCCCAGTGTTTTACAATTAAGCACATAATTATACCTTTTGTTTCCTCTGCCCAAGTGCATGACTTTACATTTATCCCCATTAAAGCGCATTTGCCATTTAGCAGCCCAAGCTTCTAGTTTACATAAATCCTCCTGTAATATAAAATTGTCCTCCTCTGTATTGATTACCCTGCAGAGTTTAGTGTCATCTGCAAATATTGAGATTCTACTCTGTATGCCCCCTACAAGGTCATTAATAAATATATTAAATAGAAGCGGGCCCAACACTGACCCCTGTGGTACCCCACTGTTAACTGTGACCCATTCTGAGTGTGTTCCATTAATAACCACCCTTTGTTTCCTATCACTAAGCCAGTTCTTAACCCACTTACACATATTTTCCCCTATCCCCATTGCCCTCATTTTATGCATCAACCTTTTGTGTGGCACCGTATCAAAAGCTTTTGAAAAGTCCATATACACCACATCCACTGCATTTCCTTGGTCCAGTCCAGAACTTACTTCTTCATAGAAGCTTATCAGATTAGTTTGACAGGAACGGTCCCTCGTAAAACCATGTTGATAATGGGTCATGAGGTTATTTTTCTTCAGATACTCCAGTATAGCATCTCTTAGAAAACCCTCTAGGATTTTACCCACAGTAGAGGTTAAGCTTACTGGCCTATAATTTCCAAGTTCAGTTTTTGTCCCCTTTTTGAATATTGGCACCACATTTGCTAGTGATATAATAGAAAACAAATTTACATGTATAAATAGGAGTTAACATTTTTGATTCTTTTAATCTTGTTCAATCACACTTGAGGATATGATCACCTCTTTTTCTTTTGGTTTGCTCAATGCATTCAGGTTGAAAATGCTGAGCGTTGTGTTCTGATGATTAAGATATATTTATGGCACTTATGGGATTTGTGTTTTGTGTTTCTTTTTTGTTGCATATAAATGTTTTATTCAATAAGTTGTAATAACTCATACAACCATAAAATAAAAAAGTATATAAATTTGACAGGTCCCAAGTTGAATCTCTGCACAAATATAACCAAGAACACAAGTAACACACAGGCATCTTTTCACAATTTTCAAACTAACATTTATTTCACAATTGCGCATCAAAATTTAGAATTTGATTTTCCCAAACAAAATATAAAACACCATAGTCTTGTGACATATCAAATGAAAGCTGTTACCATTCTGAGTAAAATGATGCCTCTCCCATTTCATTATCTTATTTCTAGCCCGAGATATGATAGAAAATGTAAAGTCATACCAGACCAAAATTCGCACTTTTTTAAAACTTTAAAAATCTGTAAAAAATTAACTGATAAAGAAAAAAGTTCAAAACTTTTTTTTGTAATTAACTAAAGTAGTACTTCAAATAGAAAAAAAATAAAAAAAAATCTAAAGACGTCAGGTAAAAAAAAATATTCATATTTAGATCACTTCATATGGAATGACCCATTGACGCTATTAATAGTAAAATATTTTAAAATATGATCCCATCGCGATCATAACTTGAAATTTGGTACAGATGTGGCTAAGAGCACAGCAGACATATGGGCAGTTTTTGAAATATTTAAATTATGCCGATTTTTCGGAGATGCGTTTTAAAATTTTGCGTTTGCAATCGCATGGGTAAAATATTAACAAAGATCCTCTTGTGACATATCTGGTGAAAGCCTGTACAATTCTGAGTAGAATGGTGTTTATTTTGTCTCTCTATCTTATTTCTAGCCCGAGATATGATAGAAAATGTAAAGCCGTACCAGGCCAAAATTCACACTTTTTTAAAACTTTAAAAATCTGTAAAAAATTAACTGATAAAGAAAAAAGTTCAAAACTTTTTTTTGTAATTAACTAAAGTTGTACTTCATATAGAAAAAAAATAAAAAATCTGAAGACGTCAGGTAAAAAAAAATATAAATTTTTGGATCACTTGACATGGAATGACCCGTGTGTGTGTGTGTGTGTGTGTGTGTGTGTGTGTGTGTGTGTGTGTGTATGTGTGTGTGTATATCCGGGATTGGCATCTACACCATCGCAACTACAGCCGCAAAATTTTGCACAGTCATACGTCTGGACCCCGGGAGCATCATAGGCTATGTTGTGAGGTGAAATTTTAACCCTGCGCGTTCCAGTTCACCAAACAATTTTGGCCCTATCTACATAATGGGGAAAAAGGGAAAGGAAACGTGTGGGAGGAAAATCGACAGCTGTCAGCTATAGAGACAAAATTTTGCACAGTCACACGACTAGACCCCGGGAGCGTCATAGGCTATGTTGTGAGGTGAAATTTTAACCCCGCGCATTCCAATTCACCAAACAATTTTGCCCCTATCTACATAATGGGGAAAAAGTGACAGTTACCAGTTGACAGTTGTGAATGAGAGGGGCTTAATGATAGCGCCAAAGACTAACAGCACATACCAGCATATAGTCACTAAGGTGGTACCCCAACATGAGATATTCACCACACACGGGGACATGTATACACACCACACGCACACAAAGAGTAACAGCAAGTGTATAGTCGCTAAAGTGCAGCCCCAACATTGGATACTCACCACGCACCCGAACAAACACACACACACCACAAAGAGACACACACAACACAGACACACACCACCAGGGGCGTAACTACCACAGGTGCAGG
Source organism: Allobates femoralis (assembly GCA_033576535.1). Classification (NCBI taxonomy): domain Eukaryota; kingdom Metazoa; phylum Chordata; class Amphibia; order Anura; family Aromobatidae; genus Allobates; species Allobates femoralis. Next base: position 32,693,295 of record JARQOC010000007.1, on the reverse strand, counting down.
GGTTGCGATCGCACCTGGGCCCTGCAGCCTAGGGGGGCCCCATATGTCCCTTTGGCCTATAGAAAAAGACTGATACGATTAAAGATTTGCAATAATTGGGGGCCCCGTTGGAGCTTTCACATCGGGGCCCCTAGGCCTGAAGTTACGCCACTGCACACCACACAGACCCCTCCCACAGGGACACACACATACACACCCTATAGGGGCACATGCACTTACCCCACAGGGACACACACACACCACAAAGAACACACACAACAGAGACACACACCACACAGACAGACACAGATGTGCACAAATCACCTCACACAACTCGCCTCATATGTGTGCTATCTTTATTTTCCAAACATAAACATCTGATTAAAAACAGCCAATGTGCAACACATGTGCCATATAGGGAATTAAGGCAGATGTCAGTTACATGAGCTGTCTATTATGTGTATGTGTGAGGTAACATATACTGCCCGGCCAGGGGGAGGGTTTACTGTTGGCTGGAGATTTATTAGGCTGCCTACAGCAATCACAGCTCAGTTTCTATTTTCCTACAGGTCATTAATATGACATATTCAAATTCTATTATGTTATAGCTAACAGCAGTTATTTATTAACCCGGGCATAGCCGGGTACTACAGCTAGTTTCTTATATATGTAAACTCACCTGTATCCTTCTATCTTTGTATGTTATTCTGGAATTGTTATTTTATTTGTATTCTTCCCTGTAAATTAATTGGGCATCCTGGGTGCATGTATACATCAGTACAGCTAATAGTTATGCCCACAGGCACATATATCTTTGAGATTTGTTCATAAAAACTAAAAACAGATTAGAATAAAAAGAATGTTTATTATTATCTGGTTTTAATTATTACAAAGTACATTCTGTAAGAAGGAACAAACATTAAACGTGTAAGGCTACTTTCACATTAGCGTTCCCCTCTGCAGCGTTCTGCGGAGGGGAGCCGCAATGTAAGCGCAGCACAGCAAGTCCCTATCTTTATAATGGGAGCGCACGGTGCTGCGCTCGACTGCGCATGACCGTGCGCACCCATTCACTCCCATATGTGATCTGTGCGCAGGCGGATGCCTGCGCACAAATCACCCAGTCTCGTCCGCACAAGAAATGCAACATGTTGCATTTCTTGTGCGGACGAGACTGGGTGATTTGTGCGCAGGCGGAAGCCTGCGCACAGATCACACATGGGAGTGAATGGGTGCGCACGGTCATGCGCAGTCAAGCGCAGCACCGTGCGCTCCCATTATAAAGATAGGGACTTGCGGTACTGCGCTTACATTGCAGCTCCCCTCCGCAGAACGCTGCAGAGGGGAACGCTAATGTGAAAGCAGCCTTAAAAATGGGAAAAAAATCACAGTCTAAGAAAGCGATACATGATTTTTATTATCTTCTTTTCTGCTTCGGGTTGTAAAAACTCCAGCCATAAAAAAATATTCAATTTCCAGTTTATTTGAAGAAACCTTTGCTATTACTCAATGCCTAGAGATAATGAAGTAAAACTTAAGGTTTTGATCCCAAGCCGTGCCCTCATTTGTTACTTTGTAAGAATCCAATCCGTAACGATGAAGAATAAGTGTATTATTCCGCCATTCCCAGCTGTAGATGGGCCAAGATATACGCATCAAACCAGTCAAATTTGGGAAAGTGCCTTATTTTGCACATGGTGTTAATGTATGTTTTGCAAAGACAAGACATTATGTTCATGTTAATAATCAAGAATAAATGTACCCAGCTAATCCTTGGTTATCATACCCACTGCTAGGTCATGTCTGCAAGGAGAGGAATATAGCAATGGATTATGGGAATCATCCCAGATCCTCCTCCTTTAATCTGTGTCTTTCATTTAGTGGTTCAAATCCCTTTTTCATAACTAATTTCCCTACAGTTTTTTCTTGCAGAAAACGCCTAATCCCAGGATTACAGATGAGGCCTTGATTTGTTTATTGGAGATTATGCAGTCAAGGTTAGCATGTCTTGAACATGTGCAGGGCAAGGGTGGAGAATAAACCTGCTCCAGGAACCTGGCATTGGTTTTAATGAATAGACTTCCCCAATATCATGATCTATATCATCTGCCATCAGCATTTGTTCTAAATTTAAAAGAAATAAATGAGTTTGGGACGGGTGGCTGGCATGAATTTATAACTGTGTCCCCATTAGACAAAAAAGCCATAAGAACCGAACAGGATCACAATAGTATTTAAACCCATACAGCACCGTTTCAATGCTAAATACAAATATGTACAGATCTTTAGAATTAAAGGTTAAACAAACCCTCGTTAATATTAATTATAAGAGCAAAGTCTGTGAACTGTTTTCCTTTGTGATCCGTGAAGGCTCAGAGCAGTACTGAAAGGAGAATTTGGCAGACATAAGGGCTGCATAGCTAGACGCATTGGAAGGTCTGGCAGCAAATCTAACTGGATATGACAGTTTAATGTTGCAGAAGGAGAAGTCAACAGGGGAATTGTGGAGCTCAGAGAAGAGCAGGCGTTTTAGAAACAGGACTAACTTCAATGGCTGCCAGGATATAAAGTGGCCATAGCTGCTCTTGAACAATATGAGAAATACATAATAATAAAGAAGCTCACTGGTTAGCATTTCTATAACATGGGAGCCTGAGGGTACCATCACACCTGGCGAAGTCGGCAGCAATTTTTTACGTGATGCTGGGGCGTGGCCTATTTCCGCCAACATCGCCAATGCGTTGCCCAATGTGACTGGGCGAGGGCGATGCATTTGAGTGGTCGCCTGGTTTCAGAGCAGTGCTCTGAAACCAGGCGGCCGATCTGGGGCGATGTGTACACATCGCCCCATGTAAACAGCCGACGGCGACCTGACAGGCGATGGGAGCCATAGGCTCCCATTGTACTGCATCGCCAATGGGGTTTTGAGCCACCCCGGTGGCGATGTCGCCTGTCAGATCGTCGGTGCGTCACCGGAGGTGTCGCCCCATGTAAATGGGGGACGGCGACGCTGGCGGGGCGCCAAAAAACATGCGTGCTCCCGCCCATCACCACCGACATCTCCGGCGGGTGTCGCCAGGTGTAACGTGGCCCTTAAAGAAGTTTTCCTCTACTAATGTGATCCCCTTTCTTTTATCCTAACTCCTTCTAACACCTTCCTAGTAAATATCTGCTTTCTACCCTGCTACTGTAATCTCTCTAAGGGTGGATTCATATTTGCTTTCCCCTCTGCAACGTTCTGCGGAGGGGAACCGTAATTGAGCACAGCCACCGCAATCCCCTATGTTTATAATGGGAGCACACGGTGCTGAACTTGACTGCGCAAGACCGTGTGTTCCCATTCATTTGCCATGTCACATTCCTAGTGCGGACGAGAGTGAGTGATTTGTTCGCAAGCATGCACATGCATGCAAATCACACAGGGAAATGAATGGGAGCGCACGGTCATGCGCAGTCAAGCACAGCACCGTGCGTTCCCATTATAAACATAGGGGCTTGCAGTGGCTGCGCACACATTGTGGTTCCCCTCCCACAGAACACTGTGGAGGGAAACGCAAATGTGAAGCCAGCCTAAGAGGGTCGTAAATACCTTTATTGTTGTTGTAGCTTTCATCCTTTCAGGCTGCGGACAAACTGAGGAGGACACATCACTGGTGAGGGTGGGGCTGCCTCTATGTGAGTGACGCATGCCCAGATCAGACTTCACTGTCCTTTCAAACCCCCACCAGTGACATGCCCTGCTCAGTTGGTCTGATTTCTGGTCTGCAGCCCTGAAAGATTAAAGGTATTTATGAGCCTCAGAAAGATCAGCTTACAGGAGCACAGTAGATAGCAGAAGTATATTGGGAAAGTAATAGGTAGGAATAGTTAGAAGTAGGGATGGGCGAACATCCCTTTTTTCCCCAGATTCGTGTTTGGGGTTTTTCTACCAAAGGAAGAAAGAGTTGTTAATCAGCGTCATTATACTTATCAGGTTCTGTGTGGCAGCGTGGCGTCACTTCCAGGCTTCTGGGGGAATGGTCATGTGACTGGCTGCAACAGCCAATCACACACGGCCAGAGGATAAGGGGCGGCCCGGAAGTGACGCATCGCGCGTCACACCAGGAAGAAGGAACAAGGACCCGGTAAGTATATCAGCGGAATTAACTTTTTCCTTCCTTTAGCAGAGAAACACCAAAAACGAACCTGGGAAAAAAGGAATGTTCGCCCATCCCTAGTTAGGACAAAAGAAAGGGGATCACATTAGTAGTGGAGAAATCTCTTTAAGATCAGAGCAACATTTACACCAGTTTGCATGTTCATCTTTCCTCATTTAAATCTGGTGCTAAAGTAGAACCGATTAACTCCAAGTTCGCAATATTGTGGCACATGTACTCAGCACATGGACTTAAGTGGCTTTCTATGCATTATGCCAAAGTAGATTTGCCTTATATCTAAAAATAGGGAAATAAAGGCGCAATAGGGTTTTATCGTTATTTTTAAATGAAATAATAGTGATTGTCACTGCTGACCTGTGTCGGCTGTGAGACTCACAACCAGTTTATGTACAGCTGCTGCTGGATCCACACTCCACGTGCACAGTGGTAAACATACATAAATGCAATGGACGGTGCTTTTGTGATCTGCGCTAACTGTATATGGACAATGACCACAAGAGATCTATGGATGATGGGGCTATATTTCTACGCATTTCAGAGCAAACTTTGCTTCTTCATCAGGAATACACATAAAACAAAAAAGTTCATTTACAATGATATAGAAGATTGCTGTCCTAGATGGCATTTTAGATTATAATCAGCCTACATTAAAAACAGTGTATCTTGTAAGCAAATAAATTGTTTGCACACCCTGCAGTGTATGTTGGCACTGTTTAAAAAATCAGAAATAAAGTCAATTTTAAAGTCAGAGGCATAGCCCATGGACAGGCGTGATGCTGGAGGAGGTATTCTCTAATCTTATCCTGATCCTTTTATACACTGAGGGTTGTCCAGAAGCTTTCTATTCTGCTCTAAACTGAGCAGCAGATGCACTGGTACAAACTACAGCCATGCTACAGGAATGCTCAGCACTAAACACTGCTGAAGGAAGGAATGAGGCTTTAAAGGGAATATATTATAACTTTTCTGCTGTGTGATCTGAAAGCAGCATGATGTAGAAAAACTGATTCCAGCAATTGGTTATTTACTGGTCTGCTTTGCCATCATTTTGATATACGGTAATCACTGTTTTATCTGCTGCAGATCACGTGGTTCTCTGAATGCTGAGCCCTTTATAGCCCCAACCACACCACTGGTTGACAGCTTTTTGTGTATACCATGCATAGGCAGAAAGCTGCCAATCAGTAGTGAGGGAGGGGGTCCAAGCAGAGGGCTATTTGGCATTATACAACTAGTTCTCTAATGAAAATCTACTGCTGATTACACACTAATTTTATTGAAACCACAAAACTGAACCCAGTAAGGGCCACGTTACACACACAGATATCTGTGCAGAGGTTGTTCACAGATCTCTGGTTGCAGTGAAATCATGGACACATTGTTCCATTTTGTGGCCGTGTACAAATAGAACAATGTGTCCATGATTTCACTGCAACCAGAGATCTGCGAACAATATCTGCACAGATATCTGTGTGTGTGACGTGGCCCTAAGTGATATATCACGGAATCAGGCTCTCAGTCTCTATATCATGCTGCTAGTATAATGAGGGCTGGAAAGACAAAAAAGTGCAATAGGGTCTTAACTATGTCAAAATAGAAAAATAAGATAGAGACATGCTCACCTGATAAATTGTAAGAGGTATAACCCCTGTAGAAGCATCAAATAATAATCTGCTGCAGCTCCATGGTATGCAGAGATCAAAGGATATGAGACAGTGGATGTAGTCAGCATTTACAGCAATTCAAAGAAGTTCAAACCATGGAGTGAGGAATATATGGTTTATTACAGTCAACATGTCTCACTGGTCTCTTCCTCAGGGCAATCCATCATCAATATCATCTGTATCATGCTGCTGTCAGATTACATAGTAAAAACCTGCTGACAGATTCCCATTAATCGAGTAAAGAACATTTTTAGCAATCAAAAATTGTTAAACTCCTTTTAATTGGAACAATCAATGGGATCTGAACAGGAAAAAGGCAAGAATCACTAGCTAACAAAAAGACTCCACTTTTTTAATTGTTGAATTAAGTGTTAACCTATAAAGTGCTGGAGAGCATTAATAAAAAAATATTACTATTATTATTATTATTATTAACAATAATAAGCCTTTTATTCCAAAGTACATTCCCTCTCACACTGAAATGAGACTCCAACATATAGTCATATTGTGTAAAGTATTATAAAAATATTTACATCAGTTAAATAATGGATTTTATCCATGTATTGAAAAATGAAATGTAACAAAAGAAGACAAGATTACATAGACCACATCAAAAACAACAAGGGACAGAGGAGGGATTTAGGGGAATCAAAAAGTGAATGTCAGGGGAAGGTCGACCATTGTAATAAGGAGGTGACTGGGTAGGAATCGCAAAGTGTTCACAGGGAGTCAATCAAATGTGTCCATCCTAGTTCCTAACTCCCTTGTTTCTGGACTATAAATCAAAGCAGAATCTGGAGAGGTCTATTTCCACTGTCCTGCAATAGGACCACAGGCTGCTGATAGATATGTAGAAGCAGTTTCATAGAGGGTTACTTATTGGAGGGAGATGGTGCAACGTTCAAGAGAACAAGCAGAGATCAATGGGGGTTTTCCAAACAAAGCTTTCAGGTAAGGTCTTTGACTTCACTCCATAATGATCAGACATTCCCATAAAATTTGAAAAATAGTTCTCATAGATCCATAACATCATCAACAAACAGACATATTGTTGGGTTACACTTCTGAAGGAGTTCAGGTGCATAGTAACAACATATATGCAACTTCTATTGGTTCTCCCTGTATATTTACCAGGTGTCCAGTCTAGAAACTTCTCCATTTGTTCATGTATTTGCATCAATTAAGATGTGTGGGTTCAGATTAACTAGAATAACAGAGATCACATTTAAGGGCCCTTTGTAGAGGTAGGTATAGGGACTTGACAGCCTCTGAACAGTGTTTACCCACAAAGTCTGATTTGGGTATGTGATAATTCATTTTTGAATGTTGAGTTAAGAGTTGTAGTAGGTCCCATCCTACTGGGTAACTATGTGGGAGTGGGTATACTATTGGTATAAAGGTATTGTTTTGTTCTGTTGTGTGTTAGGAAGCAAAATAAAAAAAAAAAGATTTAAAATAAATAGAGAAATGTTTCAATGTTTTCATTGCCACTGTTTCTATTAATCCCACACACAAGGGTGAGAACTGTATTACTCACAGAATTATCCACATTTATAACTATTTAGTATAGCAGATTTGGAGAAGAGCCTGCCCGGTGGATGCAAAGTTCATGAGAAAATAATCTCGAAAAACTGAAAGCCAATGTCCAGCCCTGCTGGATGCTACATGAGATCCTCATAATAGTCATCATTCATTTTCACCCATTCTACCTTCATAAACCACCAATGTCCTTATCATTTCCAAACTTTCCCAATGGAGTAGTGTTCCAAATGATTTTCTAGCAATGTTCCTCCTCCATGGATTCTTCAACATCCTCCAGATCCATTGAATGGTCACGTAGAAGGACTTTCTTCTGAAGTTCGGTGTAGAAGTCCACACTTTCTGACACAGAATGGATAGGCTTGTCTCTATAGAAATCCATTCCTTTGTGATTCAGAAAGCAGGTTTGTTCCTTCAAGTTTTGCTGAAATGCTTTTTGATTTCTCCGGAATTCCAGAACAGTCTTAGTGTACGTGTTGAGTGTTGTAACAGCAGAAACCATGCAGCAGGTGAAGGATGCCCATGCAGTGCTAAAATACACAGAAAATGTCATTTTATTATATATAGAAATAATGACTTCTAAAATATTAAGTTATAAGTATTTTGAATTATATTGATGAACTTACTAAAATGCCCAACCATAATCCCATGAATGTGGCCTCCAGTCCTCTGGCCCAAGGCTTACAGTGGCTTGAAAAACCTGAGTGTACATCATGTGTGCCACCATCCCAAGGAGTCCTGCAGAAAGCACAAAACAACACAAGCAAAATTATATTTTTGAAAGCAACCTTAAGCAGATTTAAACTATCCACATATGGGAATGAGAAAAGTTACCGGAGAGTACTGACGACATGGCAGCAAATGCGTTCAGCTTCAGTCCACAGACAGGGTTTCCAGTATAAATAATTTCCAATAGCAGTAGTACAAAGCTAATGACTAACAATGTAATGTATGCCAGCTCTGATCCTAATGAAAGCCACAGAATCCCTGAAATAGAAAACACAAGAGTAATGATACGTCCAATTAATTACCAAAACAGTGGTTTGGTTACAATGATTGGATTTAGAACAGTCAGCCCACGTCTGCAATGAGGCTCATGTGGGCGCCTCGGTGGTCTGGTCGCCACATATATTGCACCTAATCCATAGGTGTGGTATCCCACTCCCAGGTAAGATGGGAACACAATGCCGAGACCCACACACCTGCATCCAACACCACCTCTAACTCCTGGCCAGAAGTGACCCCATACGAGGGGCCCCATCTGCTGGCAGGAGGAGGGAATAGGTAAGAGGGGGTGGGAACATAGAGTAGAAAACAGAGCAGGAAGAGGAGGAGTGAAGTTAGTGAGTTTAGTCTGTGAGGAACACTGAGAGAGATGGAGCTCTAAGGGAGGCTAGTGCTGGGGCCTAACAGGACTGGTGGGTAGGTCGGCCGAGGAAACCCCAGCCAGAGGGACCCCGAAGAACCTGCACCTGCCTTTAAGGTCGTTGCTAGGAGAGCTGGTTGCAAGAGGGGACTGGCCCCAATCTGGCAACAACACTTCAAGGTTGAACCAGGAAACCGGTGACCACTGAGCTTTATGTGCAGTAGTCAACTACCGTGGACAATCCGCAGGACCTAGGGTCAGAGGACATGTTAACCATCGCTCGACAGTGCCCGCAGCCATCAGCCTGGGACACTGTAGCATGAAGGCGCACGGCAAGATTGGCGAGTAAACCAGCGCAGAGATGGGCAACTTGGAGAGGCATACAGAAAGGGGTCTCGGTGGAGTGGACCCAGAGGACACAGTACACAGCTGTGTTCCTTTGCACAAGTGTCAGTAAAGGTAAAAGAACTCCACCTTTTGTGTCCTTTGGTTATTGCCTGCTCCCTCCTTGCCACCTCCTGTACCCCTTACCAATGACTCCCATCATTCCTATAAACTCTCATACCAACCCTGAGGTCCCGCTCTACCTGTGAGAAGCATTACCATCCCGGCTGCCACACCATCTGCCCCAGAGGTCCAAAACAGCAGCACTGGTCACTCATGACCAGGTACCACAGGTGGCATCATGAAAGACTCATAATCCCCTGTAAATAACCCCCATCACTGCACGGCCAGGGCCAATGAGCTGGGCCATAGCCACCGTGACCTCCTCGAAAGACAATCTAATTTCTCTCTTAACTCACTATTTTAACCACTTTTTTTTAAGAATATTGGTTATTATATATCATTATGTTTCTGAAGTCTGGGAGGAAACTCAATGTAAACATGTGAAGAACAAATTTACTGATCAGCTACCGTCTCAAGACTCCAGTTCTACATGTCTACTGAACCAACCAATACAATATCATGACTATTACATTGCATATAACCGTGCACCATTAATGCACGTCTTTCATTCATTTGAGTCTCCATTGTAAACAGGGTCATATTTGGGGTTCATGCTACCCTAAGAACTTCATGCAACCCTGTGTGCTGTCTCTCTCTTTCTGGGCGGCATGCATTCCACTGTGGAATACATATAGGACGAACACTGTTCCTCCTCTTATATGCGTTCCACAGTGAAATGCAAATCAGAGGAAATAGGGAAGACCCCCCAAAAAGACTGTGATGCACGGTAGCTGCAGGTGCCCCAACATGGTAACCACCTGAGTAAGTGCGCATGCATACGCCGGGTATATGCATGCATACTTACTGAGGCAGCAATTACCCAGAGGAGTGGCTTGTACTGTGGAGGCGGTGGTGGCAGTTGCGGGCAGAGAACAGAAGCATGCGGCACCACTGGCGGTACTGTGCAATGGGCCAGTACCGCCAGTGGGCACCATATTTGCACACACATCACTTGCATGTGCCAATATGGCTGTCGCAACTGTCAGTCAATTCAGGAAGCACGTGATAGGAGGACAACCGGATGCAGGAGTCTATGAAGGCAATGACAGATGTGACAAGACAATAATGTAAGTAGATAACATCACTTATAGCAATAAGAGTGCAGTTTTCAGCATCGAAGCTGCTGAGAAAAAGTGAAAGCTGAGCTATGATTGGTTGTTATCGACAACTTGACCATTTTCAAGCATAACCAATAATCTACATTATAATGCTGAACATGTCCTTCAGTCCAAAGCTGGAATAGTTGGTGCATATGCAGTGCTAAGTTCACGTTATAGTTGATTTCTTCAATAAAATGGTGCTAGAGTAAGTGCCTGCGCATACAGTGAACTCTGGTGTCATTTTATTGAAGACACAGTCTCTGAAAATATCACCAGTTTCTTGAAGTGGAAGATGAGAATAGGATACTAGTTATGCTGCCATGATGAAATAGATGTCCACCATGTATAATAAACCTTTTATTATCCAACGAGTTTTGAAGCACCTTGCTTCTTTATCAGGACATGCGGCAGCCATTTGACAAACTTCTAGAGGTGGTTGTGCCTGACACAACAACGTAAGGTGAGCACTTTCTTTTCACTAATAATTTCAGATCTCCACTAGGTAAGACTATCATTCGCCTCCAGCTTCACCTGATCCTTGGATCATTGGTTTTCTTCAATATCCCCAGTTTGTTTCGGATGATATTCACAGAGAGCGTCTTCAAGAAAATGGCGCCAGAGATCATGATATGAGCATGTGCTGACTCAAGTGCCATTGTATTGAAGGGTTCAATAACAATGTGAACATAGCACAGTGCACACGCCAGCCAAAGGGATAATGGCAAAAGCCGCAGGGCAACATATTAAATAAAGAAGAGGAAAGCAGTCAAGGGAGGAATCTATAAGAATGTGTCCTTCTATCTAAAGCAGACACGGCCTACACGTGTGCTGTGTTATTTAGATTGTAGTTGAAATCTTCAATAAAATGGCACTGGAGTCAGCGCGTGTGCATAACGCAAACTCTGGGGCCATTTTATTGAAGACACATTGTTTACAAATGCCATCACTCACAAGTTTGTTTTAGATGATATTCGCATAGACAGTGTCTTCAAGAAAATGGAGCTGGAGATCTCGTTATGCACATTCCCTGACTCTAGCAATGTTTTATTGAAGGCGTGGCACACGTAGCGGCCACAGGGATAATGGCGGCGGCCATGGGGCGAAATTTAAATAACGTAGAGGAAAGCAGCCAAGGCTAGAAAAGATAGAAAAGACCAGGGTTGCCAAACCTCTTGCATTAGTTTTCCTTTATTAGCTACCCTTTAGGTGCCTGCATCATTGTAGTCTGGTTCTTGTTGCAATGTGGCGCCCCGCTTGTAGGGATGCCACGGAGGGGCACTGCACCCAAAACAGTGAGTGTGGTATCCCTGTGGCCAGAGGATTGGGATGTTAATCTGGGGCCCTTGTCACACGCATTCACACACCTAGAGCCAGCGGATCAATTGTATAACCCGTTACCAGGGGACCGTCCCCAGTGGGTGGAGTTTAGGTGGGTAGTGAAGAGCGGGAAGAGAAGTTAGCCACATCGTGAGGAGAGCTGAAGAAGAGGGGGACCCTGCGAGTGGCACATTGGAGAGCACCTAAAGAGAGGTGGCCCAGACAGAAGGGGGATCCCCTGGTGTCAGTAAACACCCTAATCTGGACCGTACAATACCCGGCCCGGAGGGACCCAGTCCAACAACGGAGGACTGGCTCTGAGAGCGGTGCAGGAGTTCATCCCTGAGCCACCAAACCGGGATGCGAGCAGCCTTAGGGAGTCACGACCAATCCCTGTATATATCCCCAAGAGCCCCCATGTAGGATCTAGGAGCCCCACAATGAGGAAGATTCTGTCAGAATCCGTGGGGACCAGCGAAGGGCTCTGTGCAGGGAAGTTACAGGAGCAGAGAGCGCAAGACGATGACAGAGGGACATACTGGCAGGAACACCACTGAGGGCCTCAAGGAGACATCCTTTGGTGACTACCCAGGCCAGCTACCCGTGACTGTGTAATACCTGAAAGCTGCCTGAAGTTACCAGTAAACCCATACAGAGCCTAAGCAGTGTGTGATGTCTTATTTCCATTGTGCTGGGGAATTACATTCCAGTCTCCTCAGCTTACACTGCATCAAAGCCTCCACCTGCAGAGCCGCCTTCCTGTGCGAGTTCTCTACACCATCACTGCCCAAGGGATTTTGCTTCACCTTCGGGGACTATTACCACCCAGCTGCCTACCATCATCCCTGGAGGTCTAAAAGCAGCGCCAGAATCATTACAGGGTACCGTAGGTGGTGTCACAAACACTTTATTTTATTTTTACACATTTTTCAGCGACCACCAGGGCCACGGGCCCGGGCATCGGCCACCAATGACAGTACCGTTAATCAATGCCTGGGATCCGAGTACCCTAAGGCCCTGGGGAGGGTCAATAATAATAATAATTTTTATTTATATAGCGCCAATACAGATGTTTATAGTCTGAATTCTCCCTCTGTACCTCTAGACTATATTTCTCAATAGCTAGTGTGCGCTTGATGCTTTGCCAGAGTTGTATCCACCCAACAGCCCTCTTAAATCTAAGTTCAGTACATGCCCACCCCACCTACAAAAAATCATCTGGCTATAGACTCAAGATCAGGGGTGTAATGACCGAGGTCGCAGTGGTCCGGGGATACAAGGGTCCGCTGACCCCAGTGCCTGCTGCAGCTGGATCTGTGTCCTCATCGAGGAAGCAGATCAAGCTGAAATGCATCATGGTGCAGAGACCCGTTGGGTCTCTGCATGCAATACACACTGCCAGCACAGTGGCTGTAAGCCAACATAGGAGGCACTGCGACAGGGAACCCACGCATGATGTCACTGTCATGCGTGGCCCCCCTATCGTGGCACTCCAATGTCAGCTGCCAGGCCGGTCACTGTGTGCTGGTTATCGGGTGACGTGGGACCGGAGGAAAGGTGAGTAGAATGTTTTTGTTTTTAATTATGGTATGGGTTAGGGACAGAACGTGGCCACATATACTAGGATGGGCACTATGTAAACCAGGATGGGGACATGTACACCAGGAGGAAGACCATATAAACCAGAACGGCAACCATACATACCAGGAATGGGTGATATATATACCATGAGGAGGACCATATATACCAGGAGGACCATAGAAACAAGGAGGAGGACCATATATACCAGGAAGGGGAGATATATACCATGTGGAGAGCCATATATAATAGGAGGAGGACCATATTTACCAGGAGGAGAACTATGTATACAAAGATGAGGACCACACATATCAGGAGGAGGACCAGATATACCAGGAAGGGGATATACCGTATATACTAGGATGAGAACTACAGTTAGGGCCAGAAATATTTGGACAGTGACACAAGTTTTGTTATTTTAGCTGTTTACAAAAACATGTTCAGAAATACAATTATATATATAATATGGGCTGAAAGTGCACACTCCCAGCTGCAATATGAGAGTTTCCACATCCAAATCGGAGAAAGGGTTTAGGAATCATAGCTCTGTAATGCATAGCCTCCTCTTTTTCAAGGAACCAAAAGTAATTGGACAATGGGCTGCAATTAACTCTGAAGGCGTCTCCCTCGTTAACCTGTAATCAATGAAGTAGTGAAAAGGTCTGGGGTGGATTCCAGGTGTGTGGTTTTGCATTTGGAAGCTGTTGCTGTGACCAGACAACATGCGGTCAAAGGAACTCTCAATTGAGGTGAAGCAGAACATCCTGAGGCTGAAAAAAAAGAAAAAATCCATCAGAGAGACAGCAGACATGCTTGGAGTCGCAAAATCAACAGTCGGGTACATTCTGAGAAAAAAGGAATTGACTGGTGAGCTTGGGAACTCAAAAAGGCCTGGGCGTCCACGGATGACAACAGTGGTGGATGATCGCCGCATACTTTATTTGGTGAAGAAGAACCCGTTCACAACATCAACTGAAGTCCAGAACACTCTCAGTGAAGTAGGTGTATCTGTCTCTAAGTCAACAGTAAAGAGAAGGCTCCATGAAAGTAAATACAAAGGGTTCACATCTAGATGCAAACCATTCATCAATTCCAAAAATAGACAGGCCAGAGTTAAATTTGCTGAAAAACACCTCAAGAAGCCAGCTCAGTTCTGGAAAAGTATTCTATGGACAGATGAGACAAAGATCAACCTGTACCAGAATGATGGGAAGAAAAAAGTTTGGAGAAGAAAGGGAACGGCACATGATCCAAGGCACACCACATCCTCTGTAAAACATGGTGGAGGCAACGTGATGGCATGAGCATGCATGGCTTTCAATGACACTGGATCACTTGTGTTTATTGATGACATAACAGCAGACAAGAGTAGCCGGATGAATTCTGAAGTGTACCGGGATATACTTTCAGCCCAGATTCAGCCAAATGCTGCAAACTTGATCGGACGGCGCTTCATAGTACAGATGGACAATGACCCCAAGCATACAGCCAAAGCTACCCAGGAGTTCATGAGTGCAAAAAAGTGGAACATTCTGCAATGGCCAAGTCAATCACCAGATCTTAACCCAATTGTGCAGGCATTTCACTTGCTCAAATCCAGACTTAAGACGGAAAGACCCACAAACTTAAGGCAGTGATTGCCTCCAAAGGATTCGCAACAAAATATTGAAAATAAAACATTTTTGTTTGGGTTATGTTTATTTGTCCAATTACTTTTGACCTCCTAAAATGTGGAGTGTTTGTAAAGAAATGTGTACAATTCCTACATTTTCTATCAGATATTTTTGTTCAACCCTTCAAATTAAACGTTACAATCTGCACTTGAATTCTGTTGTAGAGGTTTCATTTCAAATCCAATGTGGTGGCATGCAGAGCCCAACTCGCGAAAATTGTGTCACTGTCCAAATATTTCTGGCCCTAACTGTATATATACCAGGAAGGGGATCATATATGCAAGGAGGATGACTATATATACCAGGAGAAGGTCCATATATACAAGGAGGAAGACCATATATACCAGAAAGGGGATCATATATACCAGGATGGGGAGATATATACCAGGAGGAGAACCCTATATACCAGGGTACCCCCATATATACCAGGATAGGGAACAAATATACTAAAATGGGGAACACATACACTAGGATAGGGAACATATACACCAGGATAAGGAACATATACACCAAGATGAGGACCATATATACCAAAATGGGTATCATGTACAGTGGTGGAAATAAGTATTTGATCCAATGCTGAGTTTTTACGTTTACCTACTGAGAAAGACCTGAATAGTCTATAATGTTAAGGGTAGGTTCATTATAATAGTGAGAGATAGAATATCAATAATAAAATCCAGAAAATCACATTGTCTAAATTATATAAATGTATTTTCATTTTGCAGAGAGAAATAAGTTTTCGATCCCATACCAACCATTAGGAGTTCTGGCTCCTACAGACTAGTTAGATGCTCCTAATCAACTCGTTACCTGCTTTAAGGACAGCTGTCTTAAATTGTCACCAGTATAAAATACTCCTGTCCACACACTTAGGTAATCAGTCAGACTCTAACCTCTACAACAGGTGAAGACCAAAGAGGATGTCAGGGAAAAGATCCTAGCCCTGCACAAGGCTGTAATGGGCTACAAAACCATAAGTAAGGGGAGGAGGAGACAACTGTTGGTGCAAAAGCAAAAAAATTGAAGAAATACAAAATGAGTGTCAATCGACATCGATCTGGGGCTCCATGCAAAATCTCACCTTGTTGGGTATCCAGGATCATGAGGAAGGTGAATGTTAATGATCTCAAGGCAGCTGGGATCACGGTCACCAACAAAACCATTGGTAACACATTACGCCGTAATGGATTAACATCCTACAGTGCCCGCAAAGTTCCACTGCTCTAAAGGCACATGTGAAGACCCCCCTAAAGTTTGCCAATGAACACCTTGGTAATTATGAGAGTGATTGGGAGAAGGTACTGTGGTCAGATGGGACAAAATTGACACAAAAAGGATACAGAACTACTTTCCCGCATCAATGGGACAATGGGATGGTTGTGGCTCAGTCTTCCAGCACAACAGTGACCCAAAACATAAAGCCAAGGCAAAAAAGGAGTGGCTGAAAAAGAAGCACATTAAGGTCATGGAGTGGCCTAGCAAGTCTCCTGAACTTAATCCATAGAAAACTTATGGAAGGAGCTGAAGCTCCGAGTTGTCAAGCGACAGACTCAAAATTTTAATGATTTAGAGATGATCTGCAAAGAGGAGTGGATCAAAATTCCTCCTGACATGTGCGCAAACCTCATCATCAACTACAAGAAATGTCTGACTGCTGTACCTTCCAACAAGGGTTTTGCCACCAAGTATTAAGTCTTGTTTGCCAGAGGGATCAAATATTTATTACCCTCTGCAAAATGCAGCTACATTTATATAATTTAGACAATGTGATTTTATGGATGTTATTTTTGAAATTCTATCTCTCACTGTTAAAATTAACCTACCATTAAAATTATAGACTGTTCATGTCTTTGTCAGTGGGAAAAAAGAGAATTTTGTTTACGTACCGTAAATTCTTTTTTCTTTAATCATCAATGGGAGACCCAGACAATGGGGTCTAGGGCTCCGCCCTCCGGAGGTCACACTAGGTACTACAAGTTTGTAGACACCGCCTCCTCCGCTTATAAACCCCCACCGTAGGAAACATCCTCAGTTTAGTCCATAAGCTGCGAGGAGAAAAATGAACCACACCCGAAACATCGGGAAGAATACCGTGCACAGACGGTTTGAACAACCCGGAAAAAACACTGTCTCAACAGAGAACAGATCAAATGCAAACATGCAACGGAACAACTGGGTGGGTGCTGGGTCTCCCATTGATGATTAAAGAAAAAAGAATTTACGGTACGTAAACAAAATTCTCTTTTTTCTGGTCATCATAATGGGAGACCCAGACAATGGGGATGTCCTAAAGCAATACCCCAGGGCGGGAAGAGTTCCTCAACAAGACGGATAATACACGGTCCCCCTTAAAGGTGGGCAACCGCCGCCTGGAGGACCCGCCTGCCCAAACTTGCGTCCGCAGAGGCATGGGCATGCACCATATAGTGCTTTGAGAAAGTGTGCAGGCTGGACCAGGTGGCCGCCTGACACACCTGTAGAGCAGATGCTCGATGTCGCAAGGCCCATGAGGCACCTACAGCTCTAGTAGAGTGTGCCTTCAAACCAACCGGGAGAGGCAAACCAGAAGACCGGTATGCCTCCTGAATGGGAGCCTTGATCCATCTGGCCAAGGTCGACTTCGAAGCCGCGGACCCCTTACAGCGACCCATCGTGAGGACAAATAAGGAATCCGAACTCCTAAAGGAGGCGGTCCTGGACACATAAATGCGTATAGCTCTCACGAGATCCAAAGTATGGAGGTCGCGCTCAACCTGATGAACGGGAGCGGGGCAAAATGATGGGAGAACAATCTCCTGGTTTAGGTGGAAAGTTGAAACCACCTTCGGCAAGAATTCAGGCCGCGGGCGCAACACCACCTTGTCTTGGTGAACCACCAGAAAGGGTGACTTGCACGAAAGTGCAGCCAATTCTGAGACCCTTCTCAGAGACGTAATTGCCACCAGAAAAACCACCTTCTGGGACAGACGAGAGAGAGAGATGTCTCTCAGTGGCTCAAACGGCGGTTTCTGCAGTGCCGCCAGGACCATGTTGAGGTCCCAAGGGTCCAGAGGTCGTCTGTAAGGCGGAACCACCCGAGACACCCCCTGCAGAAATTGACGAACCTTCGGGAGGAGCGCCAAGCGCCTGTCAAACAGCACTGAAAGTGCTGATACTTGACCTTTCAGAGAGCCAAGGGATAATCCCAACTCCAAACCCGACTGTAGGAAGGCCAACAATGTCGGGATGGACAGGGGCCACGGTGAGCGTCCGCCAGAAGCACACCAGGAGAAAAAGATTTTCCACGTTCTGTGGTATATCTTCCTGGAGACAGGTTTCCTTGCCCGATTCATCGTGGCAACCACCGTAGGAGAGAAGCCCCTGGATGTCAGCAACCAGGCCTCAAGAGCCATGCAGTCAATCTGAGGGCCCTGGAATTGAGGTGGAAGAATGGCCCTTGCGCGAGTAGATCTGCGCGTTCTGGAAGAGCCCACCGGTGTCCGCCTGACAGTTGCCAGAGGTCCGGGTACCAGGACCTCCGGGGCCAATCCGGAGCCACTAGAATGGCTACTCTGCATTCTGTCCTGATTTTCCACAGAACCCTGGGAATCAGAGCCAGAGGCGGGAACACATATGGCAGCTGGAAGCTGGACCAACTCAGGATCAGGGCATCCGCCCCCAGAGACTGAGGATCCCACGATCGTGCCATGTATTGGGGTACCTGATGATTCAACCGTGAGGCCATCAGATCCACGTCCGGAGTGCCCCATTTTCTGCAGATGTCCCGGAAGACGTCTGGATGCAGGGACCACTCTCCGGCGTCCATCCCCTGTCGGCTCAGGTAGTCGGCCTCCCAGTTCTCGACCCCTGGGATGTGAACTGCGGAGATCAGGCAGCCGTTTTCCTCCACCCAGGCTAGAATGCGGTGGACTTCGGCGAGGGCCTGAGCACTTCTGGTCCCTCCCTGATGATTTATGTAGGCGACGGCCGTCGCATTGTCGGACTGAACCCGAATGGGTTGTCCTGACAGGAATTTCTGAAACGCCAGGAGCGCCAGATAGACCGCCTTGATCTCCAGCACGTTGATCTGTAATGCCGACTCCGCCTGGGTCCAGAGGCCTTGAGCCCTGTGGTGTAAGAACACCGCGCCCCAGCCCTTCAGACTGGCGTCGGTGGTCACCACTAACCATGACGGTTTTAGAAAGGACCGGCCCCGTGACAGATGATGTGGCAGGAGCCACCACTGTAGGGAGTCCCTGGTCGATTGTGACAGCGTCACCAGCCGATTCAGAGAAATCGTCCTTTTGTCCCATCGGCGAAGAATCTCCAACTGGAGAGGACGGAGGCGAAACTGTGCGAAAGGCACCGCCTCTATCGCCGCTACCATGCGTCCCACCAGCTTCATCAACTCCCGTAGGGAAGATTGTGGTGACAGGAGAACATTCTGCACTCCTGATTGGATCGCAAGCTGTTTGGCTTGAGGTAGGGACACCAGGGCTGAGTCCGTGTGGAAGTCCATGCCCAGATATGTCAAAGACTGGGTCGGAACCAGGGTCGACTTTGGAATGTTGAGAAGCCACCCGAACTGTTCCAGAGACTTCATGGTCACCTCCAGGCTCACCCGACAAAGGTCTTCCGATGGCGCCCTGACCAGCGGGTCGTCCAAATAGGGAATGACGGCGTGTCCCTGCACATGCAGGAGAGCCATCATTGAGGCCATCACCTTTGTGAACACTCGCGGTGCCGAGGCTAGCCCGAATGGCAGTGCCACAAATTGGAAGTGTTCTTCCCCCACTGCGAATCTCAACCAGCGCTGATGAGCCGGTGCAATGGGCACGTGAAGGTAGGCGTCTCGGATATCTATGGACGCCAGGAAGTCTCCCTGTGACACAGCCGCGATCACGGAGCGCAGGGATTCCATACGAAACTTCCGAACCAACACGTGGCGGTTGAACAACTTGAGGTCCAGAACCGGACGAAAAGAGCCGTCCTTCTTTGGGACAATAAAGAGGTTGGAGTAAAAACCCCTGAACCTCTCTCCCGTGGGTACTGGGACCACCACTCCGTCTCTGCGGAGTCCCTCCAACACCAGATGAAAAGCCTGAGCTTTGTCTAGGGATGGAACAGACCGATGGAATCGGTGTGCCGGCTGTGACGTCAGCTCTATCCTGTAGCCTTTTAAGACTACGTCTCGGACCCACTGGTCTTGGACGTGGAGAAGCCATCTGTCCTGGAAAAGAGACAGGCGGCCCCCCACCTGTGGGGAGACAGGATGAAGGAGCGAGTCATGCCGAAGCGGGTTTAGGGGTGGCAGCTGCAGCCCCTGCCGGCTTCTTTTGGCGACTTTTGTTGCGCCACTGAGTGGAGGGCTTGCCCCCACGGTCCGCGCGAGCGGACGCCGCTGATGACTGCGAGCTGGGGCGAAAGGACCACTGTTTTGGGTTCCTTTTCACGGTATACCGTGGCTTAGGCTTATTCTGCGGTATCTTAGACTCAGCAGAATCCTTTATCAGCTTGTCCAGCTCGGTGCCGAAGAGCCTATCACCAGCAAACGGAAGATTTTGCAAAATCTTCTTAGACGTGGCATCTGAGTCCCAAAGACGCAGCCACAACAACCTGCGGATCGCTATAGCATTGGCCGAAGCCACAGCCGAGCGAGTGGCAGTTTCCAAAGTTGCCGTCCTGGCGTAATCCGCATAAGCCCTTGCCCTGTCGGAGAGTGCCAGGACCTCTGGGCTGGCCCTAGCTAGATCAGAGATACCATCCAAGCAGGAGGTAATCGCTTGTAGGGTCCAGACCGCGGCAAAATTAGGGGCAAATGAAGACCCCACAGCCTCATAGGAAGACTTGGCGAGTTGCTCGACCTGTCTATCAGTAGCATCCTTCAATGAGGAGCTATCAGAGGCAGAAAACAAGGAGCGTGCAGCAATCCTAGTCATGGAAGCGTCCACCTTAGGGGACTGTGACCATTCCAGAAGCACCTCCTGAGGAAAGGGGAAGCGATTGTCCTTAGGTTTACGGACATAACGCCGCCCAGGATGTAACCTGGGAGCTCTAATCACCCTTCCAAAATTAGTGTGGTCCATAAAGGACCCACTTGGTCTTGCCTCCGGCCGCAGCCATTGATAGACCTCCTTGGGGTGAACAGTCACCTCCTCAGGAGGAGTGACCAGACGTAATGTCTCATTGATGGAGGACACCAGATCCTCCACCCCATCTGGAGGTTCAGAGACAGACCCGAGAGTAGAACCCCCATCATCTTCCTCACCATCAGAGGAACGCTCCTCCTCAGAGAGAGCTTGGAGCTCTGGATAGGCCTCACGAGCTCGCTTAGGGGGTCTCACAGAAGAAGTAAGAAGCACCCGGGGGTAACTGGGAGGAGTAGCTGGGTTTTCCAGCCTCCTATGAAGTGCCTCCAGGGATTGCGACATGGAGGACATCTGGGACAGCAGAGATTCATTTATCTTATTCTGTGCTTCCCATGTCCCTGGGATCACCCGAACCTCAGGGTACAGACCCGCAGATTCTGATCCAACAGTAACTGTCCGGGTCTCTGGGCGTCCGCAATTATTGCAGGACCCCTCCACCAGTGAACCGTTGCATGTAGCGCAGGTAATGGTGCCATCTGCCGTCTTAGCAGCATGCTTCCTTACTGAGGACATCGCCACAGTAGGGGGAAATAAGCCAAGTTGTAACAAACAAACCGGAGATCCCGGTGGCTTACCGACCGCAGTAAGCGGTAGGAGGAAGCGGTGTTCGTGTGTGACCTCCGCGAGTTCCGGTCTCCCCTGGAAAGTGCAGACACACGCTGCAGCCAGATCCCAGCCGGGAAGAGAGGGAGAAGATGGCCGCCGACAGTAAAGTCATAGGCGTGGCCAGGAACACGCGGGAGAACACAAAACACGCCCATCGGTGATGTCACCGTAAGAGCTGCTTCCTCCTCCTCCAAGCAGCCTCAGTAATGGAGGTGCCAGAGCCCGCAGCGCGGGAAAAGAGTGTGTAACAATGCACATACACACACCGACTGCATGTACAAAAACAAACATCAGCAGTCTACAGCCTCAGCCCCTGAGACACACAGGGCGGTCAGCCAGAGTGACCCCAGCACAGGGTACACCGACAGAACCGCGGACCCGAGGGTAACCGCGCGGTCTGAGTGTCATGACACCAAGTGACAGACACTACCCCCAGGCACACAGGAGACACACCAGGTGCCTCAGTGCCGGTCCGGTCTGTAAGCACCTTTAGGGAGGCCTCGGACGGGGGTACAGCACCAGTCCGGAGTGTAAGCACCATTTAGGGAGGCCTCGGACTGGGCTGGCTCCGTCCGGTCTGTAAGCACCATTTAGGGAGGCCTCGGACGGAGCGGAGCTGTGCAAGGCTCCAGGCTCCCCCTCTCCAGAGCCTCCATGGAGGGATGGAAAGGAAGGAGCTCGACAGCGTACCGGGAGAACAGCAAGTGTCCAGGCTAAAAAGCCCTCCGGTACCTCCACCAGCGTGTTCCACAAAGGGTGAGCGGGGAGACTGTCGAGGGTCCCAACCGGGACCATTTACCTTGTCTTCATACGCCATCACGTAAGCTGTGAGAATGCAGTGAAGTGCAAGCAAAGCGTGATCCTCCGAGCACACTAAGTTTAAAACTGAGGATGTTTCCTACGGTGGGGGTTTATAAGCGGAGGAGGCGGTGTCTACAAACTTGTAGTACCTAGTGTGACCTCCGGAGGGCGGAGCCCTAAACCCCATTGTCTGGGTCTCCCATTATGATGACCAGAAAACTTACAAAATCAGCAAGGGATCAAATACTTATCTTCCCCACTGTATACCAAGATGGGGAACATACATACCAAAATAAGGGACCTATATATCAGAATGGGACATATACTAGGATGGGCCTAGGATGAGGACCAATACACCTTGATGCAGGGCATTTATACCCAGATTCGGATCATATTTATCAGGATGGGGATCATATATAACACGATGGTGAACATTTTTAATAATAATAATACTTCCGAATTCTGACTGATAAAGTCTTGGAACACAATACTCCGGACCTTACCATTGGTACAAAAAAGGAAGTGTGGATTGCCAATGTGGCAATACCAGGTGACAGCAGGATTGAGGAGAAGCAACTTGAAAAACTTACATGATATGAGGACTTAAAAGATCGAACTGCAAAGACTCTGGCACAAGCCAGTGAGGGTGGTCCCAGTGGTAATCGGCACACTGGGTGCTGAGCTTAAAAACATTGGCCAGCACTTGAAAGTAATTGGAGTTGACAAAATAACAATCTGTCAGCTGCAAAAGGCCACCCTACTGGGCTCTGCATGCATCATTCGCCGATATATCAGTCTTATATGCTTGGGAAGTGTCCAACTAGTGATCTAATACAAAATCAAGCATAATTATCTTATTTGCTGTGTGTAACTGTAATAATAATAATAATAATATTAATTTTAACATTAACATTAATAATATTAATACAGAATGCAGGGGGAGGGGGACAATTCACAAGTCCTAATAGGATTTAGAATGCTACAAGGGCCCATATATCTGACTACAATGTGTGTGTGGGGGCAGGTCTAAATTTCACACAGCTGTGAAACTGCAGATGTATAAGTTACTGCCTTTAATTTTTACATCACCTAATATTCCTCCCACTTCTCCTATTATGCACTATCTTGAGATACCCCATACAGCGTAATGGGTGGGCAGACGGGGCTGTTGACCAGGGCCCCCACCCTCTGCAGGGCCCCCAGCATGCGTCACAATCAAAGTGATAATACAGAACTGATGTAAATTTCTGTCCTATCACTGCAGTTGACCTTCGGTGATGTCGCAGCCATGTGACTCACTCACTAAAGATCCCTAAACTGTGCTGTGGGAGTCTCGGCCTGTGCAGTATGCAGGACTTTGAGACCCAGCCAAGGGGTGCACCTATCATGAGGCGACTTGAGTAGGTTGCCTCAGGTGGCGCCACCTGCTTATAAAATGGGGGGAGGCATCTTTAGAGGTTAAAGCCAGACAGCAGTTCTATGGCAGTAGGGCCAGTGCCTGCACTGGGCCATTCTTCTCTCTCCTCACTTCCTACTATCTCCTGGGGTGCCGCTTCATTGTGGGGGAATGTGCACTTAAATGATTACGGGTGAGTGGAGAGGGGGCATGTCCTGCAGAAGTAGAACACTGGCCAATGAACGCTCTCACATCAGACTGACAGAAGAGCTGATTGGCCAGTGCTCCTGTCCTCCTGCAGTGCGCATCTTTGAATGGAAGAAGTGAAAGCCAGCAAAGAAGATCAGAGGAGCCACCTGTGCTGGACAATAAGGCAGAGACGTGTATAAGGAACCTATCGTAGATGGTGCTTTGGAGAATTTTAAAAAGTTGAGCTGTGAAAATAAAGAAGTCCTTTTTTTCTACAAAAATGTTCTTTTAGCCTCAATGTTTTAACTTTAACAAGAGCAAGAGGATAACATGGGTCTAAAAATTTGTTGCGCAATTTGTCCTTAGTACGCTGATATGTGGCAGAAAACCACTGTTTAGGCGCACGGCAGGGCTCTGAGGAGGAGGAGTGACATTTTGGAATGCAGCTTTTGATGGAATGGTCTGTGGTTGTCATGTCCCGTTCAGAGAATCCCTCTCTGCCAAAACAGTGGAAACTCCCCAGAAGGGAGCACATTTTGGAAACTAGACCCACAAGGAATTTATTTGGATTTGTGGTGAGGACATTTTATCTAATATATAATTGCCGTAGCGCACTTCCGTCATATTCGGCGCTACTTCCGTCGTCAAAGACGTGGCTGCCAAACTGACGGAAGTGCGTTAGGGACACACACACACACACACACACACACACACACTCTCATGTCCTTTCGCCACCCCGCATCCACTCATCAATAAGCACACACACACCGCTATACTGAACAACATCACACACACACACACACACACACACACCCCCGTACACTCGCACACACTGCCGCTACTCACCGCTCCAGCGCCAGCACCGCTGCTCCAGCCGCGCTCCTCCTTCTCTCATTACCCATACACCCGCTCCTGGATACCGCCTCCCAGGGGCAATTGCCCCCAAGGCCGGCCTATTTGCAGCCCAATTTGGGCCGGCGGGTGGATGAAAGGGCCGCCACCCGCCGCGCCTGGATGACCCGGAAGTAGCGTGCGGCAACCCAAACCGGATGCACCCGGCCGGGTGCGCGATGCGGAAGTAGCGGCCAGCTGAGAGGAGGAGCGGCTGCAGCAGCGGTGCTCGCGGGATCCAGCTGGGCTGGAGGAGCGTTGCGGACGGCTGCGGTGAGTAGCGCTGACCACAGAGCCTCCTTCCTGCGCTGACCACTCTGCCTCCTTCCTGCGCTGACCACTCTGCCTCCTTCCTGCGCTGACCACAGAGTCGCCCTCCTCTGCTGACCACAGAGCCGCCCTCCTCTGCTGACCACTCAGCCGCCCTCCTCTGCTGACCACTCAGCCGCTCTCCTCTGCTGACCACTCAGCCGCCCTCCTCTGCTGACCACTCAGCTGCCCTCCTCTGCTGACCACTCAGCCGCCCTCCTCTGCTGACCACTCAGCCGCCCTCCTCTGCTGACCACTCAGCCGCCCTCCTCTGCTGACCCCAGAGCCGCCCTCCTCTGCTGACCCCAGAGCCGCCCTCCTCTGCTGACCCCAGAGCCGAGCTCCTCTGCTGACCCCAGAGCCGCCCTCCTCTGCTGACCACTCAGCCGCCCTCCTCTGCTGACCACTCAGCCGCCCTCCTCTGCTGACCACTCAGCCGCCCTCCTCTGCTGACCACTCAGCCGCCCTCCTCTGCTGACCCCAGAGCCGCCCTCCTCTGCTGACCCCAGAGCCGCCCTCCTCTGCTGACCCCAGAGCCGCCCTCCTCTGCTGACCCCAGAGCCGCCCTCCTCTGCTGACCCCAGAGCCGCCCTCCTCTGCTGACCCCAGAGCCGCCCTCTTCTGCTGACCCCAGAGCCGCCCTCCTCTGCTGACCACTCAGCCGCCCTCCTCTGCTGACCCCAGAGCCGCCCTCCTCTGCTGACCCCAGAGCCGCCCCCCTCTGCTGACCCCAGAGCCGCCCCCCTCTGCTGACCCCAGAGCCGCCACCCTCTGCTGACCACTCAGCCGCCCTCCACTGCTGACCACTCAGCCACCCACCTCTGCTGACCACTCAGCCGCCCCCCTCTGCTGACCCCAGAGCCGCCGTATACAGTGCCAACCGCTGAGCCGCCGTATACAGTGCCAACCGCTGAGCCGCCGTATACAGTGCCAACCGCTGAGCCGCCGTATACAGTGCCAACCGCTGAGCCGCCGTATACAGTGCCAACCGCTGAGCCGCCGTATACAGTGCCAACCGCTGATCCACCGTATACAGCGCTAACCGCTGAGCCACCGCATACAGCGCTAACCACTGAGCCACCGCATACAGCGCTAACCACTGAGCCACCGCATACAGCGCTAACCACTGAGCCACCGCATACAGCGCTAACCACTGAGCCACCGCATACAGCGCTAACCACTGAGCCACCGAATACAGCGCTAACCACTGAGCCACCGCATACAGCGCTAACCACTGAGCCACCGCATACAGCGCCTAACCACTGAGCCACCGCATACAGCGCTAACCACTGAGCCACCGCATACAGCGCTAACCACTGAGCCACCGCATACAGCGCTAACCACTGAGCCACCGTATACAGCGCTAACCACTGAGCCACCACACAGTGCTACCCACAGAGCCACCACACAGTGCTACCCACAGAGCCACCTGTTTGCACACAATTAATTTCACCGCACTCCCCTAAATATTAGTAAATAAACTATATATGGATTCTAGACTACCCGATTCTTTAGAATCGGGCTCACAGCTAGTATGTTATAATGTTGAGCTGAGAAAATGAAATTTTTTGCGAAAAAAAAAAGGATTTTTTAATTTTCATACAGCCAACATGATAAAATGGACACCATAATATGTTGGGCAATTTCTCCTGAGTTTGCCGATACTCGATATGTGGTGCAAGAACAAATTTTGGGCATGCGGCCTGGATCGGAAAGGAAGGAGTGACGTTTTTGATCAGGGACCTGGTATGTGAATTTTAGCCTATGTGCCAACGCTGCGGATTTCCCATGTTTTTTGCCACGATTTTCCCACGTTTTTTCTTTGTATTTTTTGACAATTCCACAGTACAGCAGTTTCAGTGCAAAGTGTATGGGAAATTAGAAGTGTTGTGCCCATGCTGCGGATTTTCCTTTGGCAGAAATGGCGCACATTTTCCAGCGGAAAGATCTGCAGCATGTCTTCTTTTAGAGTATTTTCCTGTGATTTCCACCCATATAACTCAATGTCAGCTTCAAAACACTCTGCAAATACGCAGCACTGTTCACACAGTATTTGTTGAGTATTATGCACTGATAACATGGGGCTCCATTGTATTTTTGGTCACCAACAGAGGTAGAGCAGTAAGGTATTGGCTACCACCCACTCCCCCAGCTGCCTAGTTTTACATGGCTGGGAAACAAAAATACAGTGGAACCCTTTTCAAGAAATAATTTTTAAAAAATGACGTGGTGCTTCATAGGTTGTGGCTATAGATGGCCGCCACTGCACAACAGTTCTCCTAGGGGCTGATGGTTGGGAGGCAGCAGTGTTGTTGAGCCCTCTCCAGGTAGGGCTGACCCCCAGGGTAGCAGAAGGTACCTGTGTGAGTTGGTAGTTGTGTTTCTGGTGCTCTTGACGCTTTAAGAAAGTTCACAGACACAGTAGGTTGCAGACTTCAGGTCTTTTGCTCACAGTCTCGGTGCAACAGCCCACTGAGCACTGGGTTCTCGGAGGCAGGGATCCAGCTACTACCGGGCAGGAGGATGACACATACCCGGCAACCCTTCCCTTTCCTCCCTCTGTTGTCTCAGACTGCACTTCTTTGCCCTTCTGCCTTGCGCCTCACCACACAGAGCTCTGAGCCAGTAGCTGTGGGCTTTTCTTTGGGGTAAACCTGCAGTATCTCCCCTTAGCCCTTTGGTTGCCACCTTTTCAGCAGATATGCGCAGTTGTCGACCGTATCACCATGGAAGTACCACACAGTCTCTGGGTTGCTAGTTGAGCCTTGTCTGACTTCTTCACTAGTCTTGGGGTCCCGGTGTCCCTTTCTTTGGCCTAGTCCCTCCACTGTCTGCGCTTGACAGTGGATACGAGTCCCACGGGTGGAATTGTCACTGCCTGTGCCTCTGGGACCCTCTCTTCCTCCTGCAGCCACCTAGTTCTCCTTCTCTGCTCCTCAGTTTGGCCTCTGGACACTTCTCTCAAGTTCTCTTCCTTCTGTGATGGGCTTTCTTTCTCTAGCTTCCCTCCAACTTAACTCTAGCTGCTTCACTCTCCTTTTCTCTCTCTGCAGCAACTTCCTCTCTGCTGTTCAACTGTCTCTCCTCCTTTCTAGATCTTTGCCACTCTATTTATACCCTATGTCACGTGTCCCACGTCATCTACCTGTGTGCTTCCTAACTTCACTCCTCCCAGGTGCTCGCTCTAACTACTTCTTCTCCACCCATTCCCACTACAATGGTTCCTAATGTGTGGTCTGGGTGTCCCGGCACTGGTCTGTGCCCCTTTTACCCGAGAGTGGGATACTACACCTTAACAGGGGTGCAGTACCTCTGTGGCGACTGGATCCATAGGGGCGCCACAAATACAGCGGATGCAATTTTTTTAAATTACTTCTTGAAATAATTTTAAAAAATTGTGTGGGGCTCCGCCATATTTTTTGTTTCCAGGCAGGTATAACTAGGCAACTGGGAGTTGGAAACTTCAGCATGAAGCCCAAACATTCTGGTCCCCACACGCTGTCCCAGAAAATGGCACATTCATTAAAGCGCCATTTTCTGGCTCTCTACACAGACTCTTCCAGTTACCCTGGTGCCAATAGCAAACTGGGTAATAAGTAGTTAATGCCAGCTTTGTACTGACAGCTGGCACTAAGCCCGAGGTTCATAATGTCGGGCCAATGTTAGACCGCCTCCTCCAGCACTCCAGCATGGTATCCTGTGTATGGAATCACAGAATATCACAGCTCGATCCCCGTCACCACGGCCATAGTGCCGCAATTGCTACAGGAGGGACCTGTATGTCCTTGGTCAGGAATGGCTCGGCTTTTCGGACGTGCAGGTTTTTCCTTGGTCATGAAGGGGTTAATAGTCACACACCACTTCATGAATTAGGAATCTTACAAGTCCCATTTGCCTCCAGCAAAAATGTACACAGACATGTATAGAACTGATTTGCAAATGGCTAGCACTCAACAAAGGGGTTTCACGGTGCCAGTGAACGGATCAGAAGATCACAGTAGCTAAAGTTCATGCAATCACTGCACACGTAAGTCCTGCTTTTGGTGAATCTTTATTTTGACAAAAAGTAAAGTTGTCCAATTGTCTTTGTATTGTGGAGCTTTCGCCCTATCATTAGTGGCTCAGTGGGATGTGTTGGCAATTCATTGCCTAATCAGGGACTGGCCAGTCAAGACAATTGGACACGTTTGTATGACCATCACTGGTATCCTCTGGCAACAGGTCCCAAACATCACTGCACTGTGCGACTATGTGATAAAGGCCACAAGGTGACCGAAACGTCTAGTGCCAGTCGCTCAAACTTTACTTTTTGGCAAAATACAGATTCACCAAAAGCAGAACTTACGTGTGCAGTGATTACATGAACTACACAGACATGTATATACACATAGAACATACACAATGAATGGGATATATACAGTGGGGGAAATAAGTATTTGAATCCTTGCTGATTTTTTTAAGTTTGCACACTGACAAACACATGAACAGCCTATAATTTTAAGGGTAGGTTAATTTTAACAGTGAAGGTACCTTTACACGCCGCGACGGCAGGCTGGATACATCCCGCTACTTCACGTGCACGAGCACGCTCAAACGGCTACAAACGGTCAACGCACCCTCTTTACACGCCGCCATAAGGTGCGCTACGCCACGCTACATCTATAGCTAGCTACATCGCCGGGTGTGTCAAGTAGCCAGCTGTAGCTTAGCGTACCACGTTTACACAGCGCTACAATAAGCTAATATGGGCGGACCTGGTACAGCAGAGACAGCACATAGGCGTGCCAGAATTGTGGATTACGAGCCGTCCGTACGATGACAGGACAGCGCAATATCATCATGATTGGCCAGGCATCGCAGGAGGCTGAGAAATACAGCACGCTCGAGCGATTGTGTAGTGTGACTGGTCAGCTCCTTTACATATACCGCCCTAGGCAGCGACTACCAATCGTCATGCAGGAGCTTCCTCCAATGATCGGTGATGGGGCGCGGTATCCCGGAGCCTGGGTCACGCCTTAGCTACATTGCAGCTACAGCCCCGGGTGTCCAGAGTTCCCTTCCGTTGCCTCTTTACACGCCGATACAGCTCGCTACCATGGGCGTTGTAGCCATCAGTTTTCGAGCAGACCTAGGAAACAGATGTATCTGTTGCCGGCTGTAGCGTCGCGTCTTCAGACGCCGCTACGACAGGCTACATTGGCGCTACAAGCTACATTTGTAGCCTGTAGCGGGATGTATCCAGCCTGCCGTCGCGGCGTGTAAAGGTACCTTGAGAGATAGAATATCAAAAATAAAATACAGAAAATCATAATGTCTCATATTATATAAATGTATTTTAATTTTGCAGAGAGAAATAAATATTTGATCCCTCTGGAAAACAAAACTTAATACTTGGTGGCAAATCCCATGTTGGCAAGCACAGCAGTCAGATGTTTTTTGTAATTGATGATGAGGCTTCTGCATATGTCAGGAGGAATTTTGTTTACTCCTCTTTGCAGATCATCTCTAAAGGTACCGTCACACGTGGCAATTTTGCTAGCAATTTCACTGGCAATTTGCTAGTTGCAGTGAAATCATGGACACATTGTTCTATTTTGTTGCCGTGTACAAATGGAACAATGTGTCCATGATTTCACAGCAACCAGCAAATTGCCAGTGAAATTGCTAGCAATATTGCTGCGTGTGACGGTACCTTTAGTTATTAAGATTTTGAGTCTGTCGCATGGCAACTCCAGGCTTCAGCTCCCTCCATAGGTTTTCTATGGGATTAAGGTCTGGAGACTGGTTAGGCCGCTCCATGACCCTAATGTGCTTCTTTTTGAGCCATTCCTTTGTTGTCTTGGCTGTCTGTTTTGGGTCTTTGTCATGCTGGCAGACCTAGCCACAACCCATTTTTAATGTCCTGGCAGAGAGAAAGAGGTTGTCACTCAAGATTTAACGGTACATGGCTCCATCCATTGTCCCATTGATACGGTAAAGTAGTCCTGTGTCCTTAGCAGAGAAACACCCCCAAAACATAACATTTCCACTGCCATATATGAGATTGGGGACAGTGTTCTTTGGGTTGTAGGCAGCATTTCTCTTCCTCCAAACACAGCAAGTTGAGTTAATGCCAAAGAGCTCAATATTTGTCTCATCTGACCACAGCACCTTCTCCCATACACTCTCAGAATCACCAAGATGTTCTTTGGCAAACTTTAGATGGGCCTGCACATGTGCCTTCTTGAGCAGTGGCACGTAATGTGTCACCAATGGTTTGTTTGCTAACAGTGGTCCCAGCTGCCTTGGGATAATTAACAAGTTCCCCCCGTGTAGTTTAAGGCTGATCTCTCACCTTCTTCAAGATCATGGATACCCAACAAGGTGATATTTTGCATGGAGCCCGAGATCGGTCGATTGACACTCATTTTGTATTTCTTCCATTTGTTACTATTGCACTAACAGTTGTCTCCTTCTTACCCAGCGTCTTATTCATGGTTTTGTAGCCCATTCAAGCATTGTGCAGGTCTAGGATCTTTTCCCTGACATCCTTAGACAGCTCTTTGGTCTTGCCCATGTTGTAGAGGTTAGAGTCTGACTGACTTATTGAGTGTGTGGACAGGAGTCTTTTATACAGGTGACAATGTAAGACAGCGTTTTTAATACAGGTAACAAGTTGATTATGAGCGTCTAACTGGTCTGTTGGAGCAGGAACTCCTAATGTTTGGTAGGGGATCAAATACTTATTTCCCTCTGCATAATGTAAATAACTTTATATCATTTAAACAATGTGATTTTCTGGCTTCAATTTTTCTCTCACTGTTAAAATTAACCTACCCTTAAAATTATAGACTGTTCATGTCTTTCTCAGTGGGCAAACTTACAAAATCAGCAAGGGACCAAATACTTATTTCCCCCACTGTATACATATACATATAACATGTATGGTATGTTCTGTGTTTATATATATGTATATATGTGTTTGTGTATATGTGTGTGTATGTACACATTTGTGTTGGAAGCGCATGGGACTTGTAATATTCCTAAATAAGTGCTGTGCACCTTTTATTAAATATGAATTGGGTGATTATTACTGCAGTGGCTTCATTTATTAACCCTGCTGTTCTGTTCGGGTCATAGTGACCCGTAGACAATTTTTTGTGGCCCTGTAGATATTTTTCTATAAGTTTCTAACACTTGAGATTACTTGACTTTTCCTCATTTGGGGTGATCTATCTATGAGTATTTTTTTTTGTGTGTGTGTTTACTTTTAGCTACACGCCGATTTGTACACTTGTCGTGTTCGGGTCATAGTGACCCGGCATCATTTTTTACAGCTGTGAGGCCATATTTTCAGTGAAATAAAGGAGTTATAACCTCAGTTGGGTCTATTTATTGAATCTACTAAAGTATATCAATTTATTTATTTCCTACATTTTTTCAATGGGATCGTACACACGATCTGCCGGGTGTATGCATTGAGATCTGCGCACCATAAAAATGGCTTTATATTGATTATTTTTGGTGCGCAGTCTATACTAAAATGTGGAGCGCATCCAGAGAGATCACTAGGTGTGCACTACATGTGTATATTCTGTGCAGAATGGACTTCGCAGAACGCGTTGTGTAAGAGCTGAGCTCTAAACGCCTCCAAATGATGAAATGAACCCGAATTGGAATACAAACAAACTCCATAAAGGAAGACTCTTTATAGAAGAACTTGGAAAAGCACTGGTTAGGCCCTATATTGAGGAAAGAAAGGTAACACCCAGAACGGAAGGAGCAGCAGGCATTGTACAGAGCATCCAGCAACATGCTCAGGAAAGTGAAACCATGGCCTCCACAACAACTTCTACCCCCATGGCCTCTACCAGCGGTGCTTCAAGAATAATAAGAAAAAGGTGCAGCTATTGCCCTTATTCTTGTGATAATAAAACAAGTATTACATGTACTGGATGACGAAAATTCTTATGTAAAGCCCATGTTTATTGAATACATAAAGTAATATTACCATGTGAATATGTTCAATTTGAAGTGTTTATTATCTTTAATTTTTTTTTCACAAAATGTTTGATTTGCTTATTTTGGTTTGGTTTTTTCACCAAATGTGTAGTTTGCTATTTTTCGTTTTTGCTTATTACTAAGTTTTTTCTGAATAAAAAAAAAAGAGATTTCAATTTCATTTTTCTTTTTTTTTATATTTCCAGACATGTTCCCATACAGTCTAGTAAGCAAAAGGTATAAAAATAATTGAGTTAGAGTATCTAAAAGCAAGATTTAATAAACCGGGTCATAGCGACCCAGGAGCAATACAAGTTTATAGTACATGGGAACAGAACAGCAGGGTTAAGACTGGTATACACAACCATTTTAATGAATTTAGGACCATTGTCCTTGGCAGCACATTGCCCGATGTAAACAGGAGATGTGCTGCTGATAACATGATCTGTACGGAGACACAATGATCTATTAGGCCGCCTTTACACCACGGCTTTTTGATCCGGGGCTGTTCGGTGTGATCCGATTTTGCCCCCTATGTATCCCTATGGCGCCGGATTGTGCCTATTTGGCGTCTGGTTTGCTGGTTTTCCGGGCGGGAGGATCCGGTTTTGTCCGATTTTTGCAACCGACACAAAACCAGAGTCTGCATCATTTTTTGTGTCCGATGCAAAAATCTGACAAAACCGGATCCTCCCGGATCCGGCGCCCATCTCATGGGAGTCTATGGGCACCAGATCCGACATAAAATCGGACTGGTTCCCGGATGCTGGGTGCTGAAATTGCGGCGGCTGTTAAAAGCAGCCGCCACTGAATTTCTGCACCTGGAGAGCTCTTCGGCTGAAATATCAGCACCGCAGCCAGCTCCCTTGCAAGCCGCTGTGCTGATATTTCAGTACTGGACAGCAGCGGGACTGAATCCGGGAAAAAGCAGGATTGGAGGGCAGATTTGCCCTCAGGTTCTGCTTGTCCAGGGCTGTGAGGTTGTGTCCAGTGTATCCTGCAAAACACCGGACACAACCTGACAGCCAAAAACAGTGGTGTGAACCTAGCCTTAGTGATCGTTCTAACCCCATCGTTCTTTGTAGCCTGTGTAAGGAGCCCATATACAAGCACTGTATGAGTTTACTATACTCGATTGCACTCGTTTAAAGGTATGAAATCAGACCCTGAAAATACAACTGAAATGTTTGAGTGTTATAATGCAATATGTTAGCAGTTGGGGCCCCACTTTGTCTAAAACCGGCCCTGGTCCCATGAAAACATGGAACAGAGTAGAATTTAACAGCCGAATAAATTATAAAGCCTTTTTATTTGTCACATGCATGTAAATATAACCTGTGTGCCTCCTTTATGAGACCTTTGTTATTTCAGACAAATCCTCCACAAAGCAGTGCCTATTTTTATAGGAGTCAAATACTGTATTAGGTTACTAGCTCAGTCATGGTTGTAATAAGGGAATTTTACATGGATAGAATCAACAAATGACCTCAAATGCTCTATTTCATGTTACAGTTTTTTTTTTACCATTATAGGAAACATAATGAGTTTTGTACATTACGGACAGGGGAACAAAATACCTATGATGACTTAAAAAATATACCATTCTGTATACCTCTTTCAGCTGGGGGAGTCAGTTCCAAAAAACTTCGACATTTTTCATCTGCAATGTGAAAGAAAGAATTATAAGCACACAAAGTATATCAATGGCTCCTAAAGGAAAACTATTATTGCTCAAGAGCTCATGCTACTTAAAAAGAATATACAAATGCTTCTTATGGATTGCAGCCTTTGAGCAGTTGTTTCACTCGTTGTGTAACTGATGAACTATGTGTTACTTTGTTTTGTCTTTATTGTCTATACATATCCATTATTTAATTGTAAAGTGCTGAAGAATATGTAGGTGCTAAATAAATAAAATTATTATTATTGTTAGCATCCTCACCCTTACAGACATCCTACAGGCTCCCTTTGAAATGTTTACCCACTAGTCTTGACGTTTTATAATAATAATATAATATTTATTCATTTATATAGCGCTATTAATTCCATAGCACTTAACATACATCAGTAATGCTGTCCCCATTGAGGCTCACAATCTAAATATCCTATCAGTATGTCTTTGGTTTATTCTTGGTGCTATCTTTGACACATCTGAAAAAGCAAAGAATGCTTGCTTGACTGATCACAGACATATAACCACTGTGGGACCCATGGGGATCTGTAAAGTTGAGAATTGTTTGTTTTATTTTTTTAAGAAGCCTTAGTCCATTGGTCCATAAATGTTCTTCTCCAGATAACCCCTTCAAAATGTTCTAAAAGTACAGTATATTGATCACAAAAGGAGTATTGCCACTTTACAAAATCTGTGTCCCCAGGGACAGAATGTTCTACAAAATAAAAAGTTCTTTACTCATCTTCTCTAGTTCTGGAGCTGAAATTCTACTCCGGCTCCTTGCACTAGTATTGGCAGTGGAACTGACACTGCCTCAACAGCAGTCAGGGTGAGCTTAGCGGCTCTGGGTGAAGCACAGCAGCTACACGGGCAGAGTCGGTGAGCTCACGGATAGTGCTGCAACCAATACCAGACAGCAGGAACAATGGAAGTGTCTCAATGCTGGACACTGGGCAGTGAGACAACAAACTGAGCCTGGGAACCAAGATTTTATGAAAGAGGATAACCCTCTTGGGGTACCTTTACACGCCACAACTGCGGTGAGAAAACTGACAGGCAATCTGTAGTCTGACTCCCGTCACCGTCGCCATGAAATTGCTACGAAATTGCGGCGTGTAATTGGGGAATCCGGCGGTGATTTTAAAAGTTGCACCTGGTTCCAATTTCAGAGCACTGCTCCAAAATCAGAGGCAATCATGAAGGGGAAATTCCCTGCTTTTGGCGTGTGAAGGAGCGATAGGGATGGAATCAGCATCGCCTACTGATTTCCAGGAAGCGTGCCACAGTGTGTGGAGTCCGCGCCCCGTCAGCGATGATTGGTGGTGGCTACTGTGTTTCCATTGGCTGTCCATTCACAGGGCGCCATAATTGAACAGCTGTCCATTCACACTACACAATGGCAATGGCATCATGTATTAGCCAGCCTTCCTGCACAGGCTGGCCAATCATAACGCTATTGTGTTGTCTAATCAGCGTGCTTGGGGCGCGGTATACACCAGTCTGCCACGCCTATGTTCTCGCCGCGCTGATTATGTACGCCCACATTCCTTTGGGGATTGCGGCATGTGAAGGGGCGACGGGAGTCTACCGGATGTTTCCCGCTGTTTGTGTGGCGACTTCTGGGGAGACACGTCGCCTTAGGTTGAGGGCGAAATTATGGCGTGTAAAAGTGCTTTCGGCGTTCGGAGGCAACCATGAAAAATGTGCACGTGCACGTTAGGTTGCCTCCGATCGCTGCCAAAAGTTGCGGCGTGTAAAGGTACCCTTACAGGTAAGAGTTAAACTAGAATGCAGCACATAAAAAAACATTCTGGTGTGAGGCTAAATGTCATGGTTTTGTTGAAGAGTTTTACAGGGATTCTGGGAACAGTGCAGCTAAGTTGCCACATTTTTTTCCAGACAAAAGTAAAAGTGGAAAATGAGAGATTTATTACTATAGTGAGAACAGAAAAAGCTAAAGTTGAATGTGTAACATGAAGTACATAGAAGAACAATGAAAACAGAGAGAATACAAAGTGTTGAGAAGATGGAAGGCAAAGAAGACGTGGAAAAGAAGACAAAAAGACTTTTGTTTTCAGGTATTGTAGAGTAGAAGAAGACTGAGTTCTGCCATCCGAAACTCCTCAGCTTAACGTCATACAGCTGCAAATATCTCAAATCCAGCAGGTAATGGAGACTTAAGACACCGAATGTGTTAAGTTTATGTATCTCTAACTATAGCTGCTCATGTGTGCAGTCCACACAACAGATATGCAAAATTGAGTACAATTAGGTACGTCTAGATACCAAATAACTTGTATAATAGATGTCAAAAGACTTGCATTCAACATTCGACAATTATGGTACCTTTACACGCCGCTACAGAAGGTTAGAAACCACCGGGTGTCGGAGACAATTGTAACTTGTACCTTCAAAACACCGCGAGGTAGCTTCGTGTAATTCAGGTTGTTGCCACCGGTCTCTGTCGACACCTGTCTTTCAGCCGTGCTCAAAAACAAGTAGGTATAAACCCTATGGTAGCGGCGTGTAATCGAGGAACTGGAAGGTTTTTGCGACACCTAGTGAACTCCCTGGGGCGTGACAAAGCCTCCTGGATACCGCAACCCTTCAGCGATCATTGGTGGAAGCTCCTGCGTTACGATTGGTTCTCCCTGCATAGGGCGGCATATTTAAGGAGCTGACCAGTCACACTACACAATTGCAATAGCATCATGTATTAGCCAGCCTTCCTGCGCTGGCTGGCCGATCATGATGCTATTGCTTTGTCCAATCACCGTACGAGCATCTCGTAATCCACTACTCTGGCACGGCTATTTGTTGTCCCTGCTGCCCCATGTCCTCCCATATTGCCTTGTGGTAGCAGCGTGTAAATGAGGGAAGGTGCTCTACAGAAGGTAACCTGCGGCACCCGTCGGTGCTTCCAGGGATAGAAAAAACCTACTGTGGAGCACCTTGTAGCGGCGTGTAAATGCGGTATCAGGTACCGTTAGGAACCGTTGAAACGTGCACGTGCACGTGAGACACCCAGTGGTTTCTAACCTTCCGTAGCGGCGTATAAAGGTACCATTACAGTTTTGTTGCAGGTACTTAGAAATGAAATCATTTTATATGTTAACAAACTAGGAGCTGGACCAGAGAGGATGAGTCTTCCAGGGAAAATATCTAGAGAACGGGGGAGAGGTGACCACCTGCACTTATCTGCGGTTGTGCACTGATTGCCCTACCATCCCTATACGAGTTCTTTCAATTCGTTGCCGAGAAGGATGCCTAGGCCCTGGTGTTAGCCCTTAATAAGGAATGGCCGGCGGGAGCACTATTTCCCACCACTGCTATAAAGAAGGCAAGAGGGAAGGGGAGACAGTCAGGGAAACAACAGAACAAATTCACGCCTGCTGCCTCACTCCTTTGCAGCAGACGGCTTAGCAGTAGTCAGCTCTCCAGAAAACTTCATCAACTCAGGAAGTTTGGCCAGGAATGTTTAATCACCAGCCAGCATGTGACCATATAAAGGGGATGGGAGTAATCACAAAGTATTCACACCTGGTAAAGAAACTAAGAAGTCTGCTAGCAGCAGAAAACTGACTAACTCCTGAACTGCCAAAGGAAAGAAACACGTTCAAAATGAAGTCTCAATAAAGGAATGAGATAGA
This sequence comes from Allobates femoralis, assembly GCA_033576535.1. Classification (NCBI taxonomy): domain Eukaryota; kingdom Metazoa; phylum Chordata; class Amphibia; order Anura; family Aromobatidae; genus Allobates; species Allobates femoralis. Next base: position 32,654,790 of record JARQOC010000007.1, on the reverse strand, counting down.
GGTCCTAAATCAAAGTCACAAAAAACAGTCAAACAAACGTGCAAAAATACTCTGTTGTAAAAAAACAGTAAAGAGCAAGTGCTACTAAAAAAGTAGTAATAAACAGGGTATTTAGTTGATACGTTTTTTGCAAAAAATGTATACTAAGCCGCTCTACCTCGACAAGGTAACCCGCATCAGAGCAGTCCCTATCTGTTGTATTTAAAAACTTGACCATGTGTATTGGTACCTATATGAGTAGGATCCAGATAGGTCCAATGTCTGACATGGACTGGCTGTAGAAGACGGCTTTTTCTGCGCAGGGCTCAAAGGGAGGGGTGGACGTCTCCCTTCTCTTGCAGAAACAAGAAACAAACTAGACAAAAACTAATGAGCCATGCACACAGTGAACAAATCTGTAAGACATTGTTCACACCACCAAAAGACAAAGTCACAAAAAACGTGCAAAAATACTCTGTTGTTTTTTACAACAGAGTATTTTTGCACGTTTGTTTGACTGTTTTTTGTGACTTTGTCTTTTGGTGGTGTGAACAATGTCTTACAGATTTGTTCACTGTGTGCATGGTTCATTAGTTTTTGTCTAGAGGTCCTAAACCAGTCACAAGTCTCCCAGGTAAGAGAGACCATCGTGATACTAGTAAACTACAACTACAATAGCTATATGAACGGAAACTTCTGGAGTAAAACAAGGACCCTGTTTGGCCCTCATTTATTAAGAGAGCCTGATAAGAAAACCAAACAATCAAGGCCAAGACAAATGTATTTTAGCGCCCTTTCACATCAGCGGTTTATGGCAGATAAGGCACTTGCGGCCGCAAAAAAAATTGCCGCTTGCAGCATTGTTTTTCACGATCGCAAGTGCCTAATCTGCCACAACCGGCAGAACCGCACTTGCCACACCAGCCCGCAAGCCCCATAGACAATACATGGGGCTTGCTGGATCCTGGCCGCAAGTCGTCCGTTGGGCGGCAGATCTGGGAGATGCGAGACCACCTGCTGGATCTGCTGCACATCAGTGGAAACTGCTGATGTGAAAGGAGCCTTATTTGGACAAAAATAACCCACAAAAAACTGAGCTGAAGCAATCATAAGTGTGCTTGTGTGGCACCCTGCTCACGCAGGTAGCCACAGACTTCCCTAATGCAGTTGGGTTTCCACAGTCTGTACCTACTACATGCAACACCTTCTACCCCGGCACAGTAGGGGGAGCCCAACTCACTGGCATTAGGTGAGATCCCCTATAAATACTGCTGCTGAGGGAGGAGTTAGTCAGAGTGTGCAGACGCTAGGAGAGCTGCGAAGACGTCCTGGTGGTCGGTGCCGTGGTTAGGACCGAACCAATGACCCGGAGTGGCCCTTCTGACGTCCGCAAGCCTAGGAGTGGGGACAGAAGGCAAGGAGCAGAGCCAAAAAGGACGGAGGAACTAGTGGAAGTTCACCCAGAGACGTACCGGACTTCGGGGATCCGCACCTATAGGATACTTCAGGACTACAGAAAACCATGTTACTCCGTGGAGACTTCAGTCAGCCGGTCCCCCTGCGTACTCAAAGAGAGGGAGCCAGACAATGCAGTGTACCACCGCAGTGATCATAGAGGGCAACCCGTGGACCGTGCAGGAGGAGAGAGGGAGAGAGGACCAGAGGAAGCGAGGAGGCCAGTCGGGCTGCAAGCAGATTGGGCTACAGGAACTGTAGAGAAGCAGAGGAGGCCTTATACCCACTTGTTGTGGGGACCCACTGTGGACCTGGTCACCTGTCAGTTCCCTGAACGTCTTTACCTGCTATACCAACAGTAAAAGGTAAAAAAAACTTCTACAGTGTGTGTGCGTCATTCCTCTCCGCTCCCGGTATCCCTTATAGACTGCTCCATCACCCCTATCCCGACCTAAAGCTCCACTCCAAGCTGCCCCTTCACACTATGCTGCCCCGGAGGACCCACTCCACCTGTAGGGAGCTTTGCCATCTCAGCCGCACTACCATCTACCTCTGGCGGAGTGTGGCGGCGCTGGTGACCCATCACCAGGTACTACAAATGGCGTCACATGACAAACTCTTATCCCCTGTAAACACACCCTTTTTGAAGTGTCACCCAGGCCACGGGATCAGGCGCTGCCACCCGTGACATCCTAGAACACCCACCGAGCCTGATACCCGAGTACCCCAGGGCCTGGGGCTCGACATTTGCAAGTAAAGTAAACTTCACACAGACATAAAGAGTTAGGTACCATCCCGAAATGGGTACACCTTGTTGCGGTGGGACGGCTTTTTACCTTTTTGCAAAAACGTATTACTAAGTACCCTATTCAGTAGCACTTGCTTTTTATGTATTTATTTATGGCAGGGTATTTTTGCACAATAGTGTACAGTTTTGTCTTGGGTCTTGGACTAAAATAATTCACACTTCAGAGTTTGCAACTCTTCATTCTCTTCATTGGAAATTAGCATTTTTAAAGTAGACCTTTATCTGCAAAGGTGACTTGTAAAAGATCAGCTTAATGAAGGGGTAAAATATATGTACAGTACAGACCAAAAGTTTGGACACACCTTCTGATTCAAAGTGTTTTCCTTATTTTCATGACTATGAAAATTGTAGATTCACACTGAAGGCAGCAAAACTATAAATTAACACATGTGGAATTAAATACTTAACAAAAAAGTGTGAAACAACTGAAAATATGTCTTAGGGTACCGTCACACCTGGCGATTTCGGCGGCGATTTTATAGGCGACGGTGGGGCGTGGCCTATCACCTCCGACATCGCCGATGCGTCGCCTAATGGGAAATGGCTAGGGCGACGCATTTGAGTGGTCTCCTGGTTTCACAGCAGTGCTCTGAAACCAGGCGAGCACTCCGGGGCGATGTATACACATCACCCCATGTAAATGGGGGATGGCGATCTTACAGGTGATGGGAGCCATAGGCTCCCATGTTACGGCATCGCCACTGGGGTTTTGAGACTCCCCAGCGGCGACGTCCGCCTTTAAGATCACCGGTGTGTCGCCGGAGGTGTCGCCGCATGTAAACATGCAACGGCGATGCTGGCGGGGTGCCAAAAATGTGCGCGCTCCCGCCCATCGCCGCCGACATCTCCGGCGACGTCATCCAGTGTGACATGGCCCTTATATTCTAGGTTCTTCAAAGTAGCCACCTTTTGCTTTGATTACTGTTTTGCACACTCTTGGCATTCTCTTGATGATCTTCAAGAGGTAGTCACCGGAAATGGTCTTCTAACAGTCTTGAGGGAGTCCCCAGAGATGCTTAGCACTTGTTGGCCCTTTCGCCTTCACTCTGCGGTCCAGTTCACCCCAAACCATCGTAGCACCCCATCACTCTCCTTCTTGGTCAAATAGCCCTTACACAGCCTGGAGGTGTGTTTGGGGTCATTGTCCTGTTGAAAAATAAATGATGGTCCAACTAAACATAAACTGAATGGAATAGCATGCCGCTGCAAGATGCTGTAGTAGTCATGCTGGTTCAGTATGCCTTCAATTTTGAATAAATCCCCAACAGTGTCAGCAGTAAAGCACCCCCACACCATCACACCTCCTCCTCGATGCATCACGGTGGGAACTAGGCATGTAGAGTCCATCCGTTCACCTTTTCTGCATCACACAAAGACACACTGTTTGTAACCAAAGATCTCAAATTTGGACTCATCAGACCAAAGCACAGATTTCCACTGGTCTAATGTCCATTCCTTGTGTTCTTTAGCAGAAATAAGTACCTTCTGCTTGTTGCCTGTCCTTAGCAGTGGTTTCCTAGCAGCTATTTTACCATGAAGGCCTGCTGCACAAAGACTCCTCTTAACAGTTGTTGTAGAGATGTGTCTGCTGCTAGAACTCTGTGTGGCATTGACCTGGTCTCTAATCTGAGCTGCTGTTAACCTGCGATTTCTGAGGCTGGTGACTCGGATGAACTTATCCTCCACAGCAGAGGTGACTCTTTGTCTTCCTCTCCTCATGTGAGCCAGTTTCTTTGTAGCACTTGATGGTTTTTGCAACTGCACTTGGAGACACTTTCAAAGATTTCCCAATTTTTCAGACTAACTGACCTTCATTTCTTAAAGTAATGATGGCCACTTGTTTTTCTTTACTTTGAATTTGTATTATGGCAAGAAAAAAGCAGCTAACAGTCTATACAGTAGGACTATCAGCTGTGTATCCACCAGACTTCTGCACAACACAACTGATGGTCCCAACCCCATTTATAAGGCAAGAAATCCCACTTATTAAACCTGACAGGGCACACCATGACTATGAAAATTGTAGATTCACACTGAAGGCATCAAAACTATGAATTAACACATGTGGAATTATATACTTAACAAAAAAGTGTGAAACAACAGAAAATATGTCTTATACCATTTCCGGTGACTACCTCTTGAAGCTCATCAAGAGAATGCCAAGAGTGTGCAAAGCAGTAATAAAAGCAAAAGGTGGCTACTTTGAAGAACCTAGAATATAAGACACATTTTCAGTTGTTTCACACTTTTTTGTTAAATATATAATTCCACATGTGTTAATTCATAGTTTTGATGCCTTCAGTGTGAATCTACAATTTTCATAGTCATGAAAATAAAGAAAACTCTTTGAATGAGAAGGTGTGTCCAAACTTTTGGTTGTACTGTATGTAACATGTTAGCCAGGAGATAGAAAAAAAAAAGAAAATCTAAAAACATCTAAAAAATCTAATCTAAAATATTAAAACCACTGAGGACTCTCAGATTTTAATATTTTTCAGCTTTATGAACACTTTTGTACGGACATAAATTTTCAATTACAGTATACTGCTATACTATAAATTGCCCAACAAGATTGTCCTGTCTTTGTTTTCCGCAATCGAGAAGAAGCAAGAACAAGTAAGGATTATTGCGACCACTAGTAAAGGAGAACTTTACCATGACTCAGAAGTCTAACCCTGTGATAACCAACAGCAAAGAAGGAAAACAAAGCCTCAAGATAAACTTTTGAAGAGATTCACCACATCATACCTTATGGTTGGATTTTGCTTCCTGTAATTACCCAATCATAGGATATTCTTCTATTGCCAAGTCAGTCACCTGACCTCAAAATGATTGACCATGCTTTTCACTTACCGAAAAAAAATTGAAGACAGAAAGACCCACAAACAAGCAACTGTGATACTAGTCACCACCCGGACAAAAATAAGTAGAATAGTTAAACTTTCAAGTAAGCTATCAGGAGAGCACGTTAAAGGGAACCTGTCAGCTCGATTTTACCGCCTAACCTATCACTACCTGTCTCTGCACCTTCCTAGTACATCCCTAACCATCCATGTCAGAGCTGTCCTATAATGTCCTATAAAACTGTCCTATAATGGTTGTAAAACATTAGTTTGTTACTTACATCTCTACATGCTAATTAGTCTTCTTGACTACAGTATGTAGTCATACTCTTAGGTCCCTGCACTGGCTAGGCTAGTAACTGCTTAGTTGTCAACTGGCACGGGCCTAGCACGGCTCCGACTCACGAGGACGTCTTCACAGTTCTCCTAGTCACTGCAGACTCTGACTAACTCCGCACCCAGCACTGGTATTTATAGGGGATCTTGCCTAAAGGCAGCAAGTTGGGCTCTCCCTACAGGTCTGGGGTGGAAGGTGTTGTTTATGTTTGGGGTACTCACTGTGGAAATCCATTCATGTTTTTGAGTAGGTCTGTGGTTACCTGTACTGGCAGGGCGCCACAACAGCAACAACAGGAAATTGCTGCGGAGAAGTTTTGGAATGTCACCTCACGTGAAATAACGCCTTATTTGGTACATAAGCCAACACTAAAGTCAGTAATCTATTATATAATTGCGAATGGCTTTTTTGCCCCCGGCGTGGTCATGTGGATACGCGCGAAGCATTGGCCGCGAAGCGGCCATTGCGAGTCGTGCGTGGTCATGTGGATACGCCCGAAGCATTGGCCGCGCAGCGGCCATTGCGAGCAGTTCTAAGGCGACTCGCTATGCCCGCGCAGCGGGCATGGCGAGTCGACTTAGCAGCACGAAGCATTGGCCGCGAAGCGGCCATTGCGAGTCAGAGACTCGCCCTTCTAGAATCCCGATGCATGTGCATCGGGCTCCCAGCTAGTCTAATATATAAAGCAGAGGGTATGTGTGTATGTATATCCACTAAAGAAATTCACTTCTTCACATCTGCAATCACAACATTTTGAATACACACCCTATTTGACTCAGGAATCGTCATAGACTATGTTTTGAGGGAAAATTTTAAACCCCGTGCTTTATAGCTATTCAGCATATCCCAAAGACCACGAGGGAGTATTACCATATATGGGCGTATAGTGGACATACATACACATACAGTTAGGGCCAGAAATATTTGGACAGTGACACAAGTTTTGTTATTTTAGCTGTTTACAAAAACATGTTCAGAAATACAATTATATATATAATATGGGCTGAAAGTGCACACTCCCAGCTGCAATATGAGAGTTTCCACATCCAAATCGGAGAAAGGGTTTAGGAATCATAGCTCTGTAATGCATAGCCTCCTCTTTTTCAAGGGACCAAAAGTAATTGGACAATGGACTCTAAGGGCTGCAATTAACTCTGAAGGCGTCTCCCTCGTTAACCTGTAATCAATGAAGTAGTTAAAAGGTCAGGGGTGGATTCCAGGTGTGTGGTTTTGCATTTGAAAGCTGTTGCTGTAACCAGACAACATGCGGTCAAAGGAACTCTCAATTGAGGTGAAGCAGAACATCCTGAGGCTGAAAAAAAAGAAAAAATCCATCAGAGAGATAGCAGACATGCTTGGAGTAGCAAAATCAACAGTTGGGTACATTCTGAGAAAAAAGGAATTGACTGGTGAGCTTGGGAACTCTAAAAGGCCTGGGCGTCCACGGATGACAACCGTGGTGGATGATCGCTGCATACTTTATTTGGTGAAGAAGAACCCGTTCACAACATCAACTGAAGTCCAGAACACTCTCAGTGAAGTAGGTGTATCTGTCTCTAAGTCAACAGTAAAGAGAAGACTCCATGACAGTAAATACAAAGGGTTCACATCTAGATGCAAACCATTCATCAATTCCAAAAATAGACAGGCCAGAGTTACATTTGCTGAAAAACACCTCAAGAAGCCAGCTCAGTTCTGGAAAAGTATTCTATGGACAGATGAGACAAAGATCAACCTGTACCAGAATGATGGGAAGAAAAAAGTTTGGAGAAGAAAGGGAACGGCACATGATCCAAGGCACACCACATCCTCTGTAAAACATGGTGGAGGCAACGTGATGGTATGGGCATGCATGGCTTTCAATGGCACTGGGTCACTTGTGTTTATTGATGACATAACAGCAGACAAGAGTAGCCGGATGGATTCTGAAGTGTACCGGGATATACTTTCAGCCCAGATTCAGCCAAATGCTGCAAAGTTGATTGGACAGCGCTTCATAGTACAGATGGACAATGATCCCAAGCATACAGCCAAAGCTACCCAGGAGTTCATGAGTGCAAAAAAGTGGAACATTCTGCAATGGCCAAGTCAATCACCAGATCTTAACCCAATTGAGCATGCATTTCACTTGCTCAAATCCAGACTTAAGACGGAAAGACCCACAAACAAGCAAGACTTGAAGGCTGCGGCTGTAAAGGTCTGGCAAAGCATTAAGAAGGAGGAAACCCAGCGTTTGGTGATGTCCATGGGTTCCAGACTTAAGGCAGTGATTGCCTCCAAAGGATTCGCAACAAAACATTGAAAATAAAAAAATATTTTGTTTGGGTTATGTTTATTTGTCCAATTACTTTTGACCTCCTAAAATGTGGAGTGTTTGTAAAGAAATGTGTACAATTCCTACATTTTCTATCAGATATTTTTGTTCAACCCTTCAAATTAAACGTTACAATCTGCACTTGAATTCTGTTGTAGAGGTTTCATTTCAAATCCAATGTGGTGGCATGCAGAGCCCAACTCGCGAAAATTGTGTCACTGTCCAAATATTTCTGGCCCTAACTGTATACATACATATATACACACTCACACACATACATACATACACACACTTACATACATACATACACAAGTTTTACATACATACATACACATTTTACCATGAAGGCCTGCTGCACAAAGTCTCCTCTTAACAGTTGTTGTAGAGATGTGTCTGCTGCTTGAACTCTGTGTGGCATTGACCTGGTCTCTAATCTGAGCTGCTGTTAACCTACGATTTCTGAGGCTGGTGACTCGGATGAACTTATCCTCCTCAGAAGAGGTGACACTCTGTCTTCCTTTCTTCATGTGAGCCAGTTTCTTTGTAGCACTTGATGGTTTTTGCAACTGCATTTGGGGAGTGTCACCTGATATATGCAGGCTGTCAAAACATTGATAAATATCTGATATATATTTTATCTTGACAAACAAACATTTTACCCTTTCTCTTTTAAAAGGACTCCTAGTCCCGGGCCCCTCTAGCCCCACGGCTGTGACCGGGCCCGGGGTCAGAGAGGGGCCCGCTACTTCAGCTGGATCTGTGACCTTGCTGAGGATGCAGATCCAGCTGAAATGCATTGCGGTGCAGAGACCCGTTGAGTCCCAATACAGGTTTCCGCGATACAGGTTTCTGGCACATGCACAGTGCCTGTGAGCCATTGGAGGTGTAGCGACAGGGGCACGCGCATGATAAATATGCAGGCTGTCAAAACATTATCTATTACCTCATACATACAAACAGTGAATAGGCCTTTTTTTGTTAACTAACGGTAAACGGTTAAAATTTCCCTTCAAAACAGTCTATGACTTTGTTGCAAAATAATCATACTATTTTGTTAAAACTTAATAGTTAGTTATTATCCCGGGCAAGACCGGGTTCTACAATTAGTATAACTAATTGTCTAATTACGTCTGGGCCTATCATACAAATGTCTGTATTTCCTAAACAGTAAGAGCAATATTTTTTAAAAATCCCTTGTATTGACACTGAGTCTACACTTTATTTATATCTCAATGGCTTTCCTTTAAGTCCATTGTCTCTATGCACAGAAGCTAAATTATGATAATTCTATGACTGTCCAAATACTTATGGATCAAGCCTTATTTAGAAAGTATCTGTGCTCTATTACAACTCTACACAAATTGAAGCAGTAATAGGTTTAAAATCCTAATAACTGTAAGAACAGGATAACTATGACTACTGGTAAATGTGCTCTAAAAGGCCTTTTCAATATCTCTCCGGCAGCTCTAGCATTAGAAAGGCACAATATACTTGTACAGTGACCTTGGATTAAATGCAAGCATCACAATGTAAAGCCTTGTCACCCCATCTGCCATAAATATATATGCTCCATCTTTGTACTGCTATAGTTCTAGTCAAGGCTGAACTCGATCACATGAATACATTGCTTTAAAGACACACGTCACTGTATTATGAATGATAGCTTTTGTTATATTTTCTTCAGATATTTACTTACATTCTAAGGAGATTCTATCTTGACAAAAAAACATTTTACCCTTTCTCTTTTAAAAGAACTCCTAGTCCCAGGCCCCTCTAGCCCTGCGGCTGTGACCGGGCCCGGGGTTAGAGGGGCCCACTACTTCAGCTGGATCTGTGACCTTGCTGAGGATGCAGATCCAGCTGAAATGCATCACGGTGCAGAGACCCGTTGAGTCCCAATACAGGTTTCCGAGATACAGTCTTCAGGCACACGCGCAGTGCCTGTGAGCCATTGGAGGTGCAGCGACAGGGGCTCGCGCATGAGAGTGACATCACGGTTATGTGCGGACCGGTGTCCCTACACTCAGATTTCAGCTGGCTGGCTACTGTCTGCTGATTATGGGAGGACATCGGGCAATGTGGGAGAGGAGGGAAGGTGAATGCAATGTTGTCTTCACTTATGCGTTAGGGACAGAACAGGGATAGATATACAAGGATGGAGATCATTTAAACCAGGATGGGGGCATATATACAAGGAGGAGGACCATATATACCAGGAAGGGGACACATGGAGGACCATACATACTAGGAAAGGGACACAGTGTTGACCATATATATCAGGAAGGGGGCACATGGAGGACCATACATACTAGGAAGGGGACACAGGGATGACCATATATATCAGGAAGGGGGCACATGGAGGACCATACATACTAGGAAGGGGACACAGGGACGACCATATATATCAGGAAGGGTGCACAAGGCGGACCATATATACCAGGAAGGGGACTCAAGGAGGACCCTATATTCCAGGAATTTGGAGATATATACCGGGAGGAGGATAATTTATATCAGTAGGAGGACTATATATATCAGGATGGGGATCATATATACCAGTAAATATATAAGGGCCCATATATCTAACCAACGTGTGTGTGTGTTTGTGAGGGTGGGCGGGGCCAGGTCCAAATTTCGCACCAGGGCCCATCAGACTCTAATTACTCTACTGCTCCTAGTATAGAATGAAGCTGAACTTTTGTGGTTGAACAGACAAACCATACTCATTAACAGCAGTGGTACAGCATGCTTAATTGTTACAGAGAAAATTTAGTGACTCAGTATTCCTCAAGGCTGCAGATCACTATCAGGACAATCCCTTCTGATTCCACTTGTTTCCCCGAGTTAAAATAACAGATTCTCCTCCCTTGTTGCTGCCATTGCAGCACTGTCACGGTTTGGGGCTTACGTGACATTGTGACATCACACAAGCCCTGAATCCAATCACTACTGACTTCTGTCACCATGCCTTCAGACTAAATGAGCTACCAGCAGGGAACGAGCGGCAGCCTCCTCCTCACCACTGTTGATTGTTCATTTGGTCCGAAGGTGAGTAGAGAAAAGCCTGTGGTGATTAGACACGAGGCATGCATGACAACACAATGTCACATGACCCTGAACCAGGGTGGTAACTACAACAGGTGCAGGAGTTGCAATTTCATCTGGGCCCTGAAGCCTAGGGGGCCCCAAAAGTCCCGTTGGTCTATAGAAAAAGACTAATGCTATTAAAAATTTGCAAAAATTGGGACCCCTAATTGGAGCTTTAGCATCAGGGCCCATGAGCTTCACGCTACGCCGCTGTCCTGAACCATGATTACTGACAGTGCTGGAATGGCAAGTGTCTCGCGCCAAGGGTTTGGGGTACTCAGATCTCAGGCGTACTGGTTCAGGGATGTCACGGGTGGTCGATGCCCGAGTCCGTGCCCCTGGTGACAAAATAAAAAGGGGTATTTACAGGGATTAAAGTTATTGTCAGTCATGACACCACCTCTAGGTCCTGTGATGGCACCGGCGCTGCTGGGACCTCCGGGGTGATGGGCGGCAGCAAGGTGTTGTGGCTCTCTACAGGAAGAGCGGATTCCCTGGGGCTCTAGGGTATGATGGTGGAATAGGGCAGCATGGTAGTAATGGGGCAGTGTAGTTGTTGTGGTGTGAGACAGGTTTAAGAAGGGACACGTACACAATAAAGTCTTTTTCTGTACCTTTTACTGATGGTTCTCCAGGTACACATCCAGGGTTGAAGGGTGCACTTTGGGATTTCCACACCGAGTGAAGTATAGGCCTCCTTGTCCTGCTCCCTTGTCTTGAGTCTGGCATGTATGAAACCAGGCCTGACATTTCCTCTCCTCCACACCCATGTTGCTGCACTGAGGGCTCTCACTTGGCTACCGCTATCTTTCCTGCAGCTCCTGGCTCAAAAACGTGGGTGCTGCGGGTGTACGGGAAGCTAAACCTCCACGGTGTACTGGGATTCTCTGCCGGGCTAACCTCTTTCCCTTGCAGACTCGGACTCCAGTGACCGGTGTTCTCATGGGGTGAGCCGGGATGGCTCCTTTGCCCACACTATAGTGTTCCTCGCCTCTGCCTTTTCTCTTCACTCTCTGGTCCTCACACTGGCTCTGGCGGTGCACTGATCTCAGGCCTAGCACGGCTCCGGTGACCAGGTTAGCTCACTAGGCACTGAGGTGATCTTCACAGTTCTCCTACCGTGTTTCCCCGAAAATAAGACACCGTCTTATATTTTTTTTTGGTCCCAAAGATGGACCATGTCTTATTTTTGGGGGGGCGCCTTATATTAAGCATCCTACACTATCCCTCTGTAGCCCCCATCATCCTCAACTATCCTTCTGTAGCCCCCTCATCCTCCACTATCCCTCTGTAGCCCCCTCATCCTCCGCTATCTCTCTGTAGCCCCCCTCATCCTCAACTATCCTTCTGTAGCCCCCTCATCCTCCACTATCCCTTTGTAGCCCCCTCATCCTCCACTATCCCTCTGTAGCCCCCTCATCCTCCACTATCCCTCTGTAGCCCCCTAATCCTTCACTATCCCTCTGTAGCCCCCTCATCCTTCACTATCCCTCTGTAGCCCCCCTCATCCTCAACTATCCTTCTGTAGCCCCCTCATCCTCCACTATCCCTTTGTAGCCCCCTCATCCTCCACTATCCCTCTGTAGCCCCCTCATCCTTCACTATCCCTCTGTAGTCCCCTCATCCTCCACTATCCCTCTGTAGCCCCCATCATCCTCCACTATCCCTAGACCCCATCATCTGCCACTGTCCCTCTGTAGCCCCCATCATCCTCCAACATCCCTCTAGCCACACACACACAAACACAGTCAAACACACACACAGTCAAACACACACACACAGCCACACACACAGCCACACACACACAACCACACACATCACTGGAGCCGGCCGGAGCCTGCCGGAGCTTACCGCCGCCACCGTCGCCGCCACTTGATGTCCCCCGGTGCGTACATAGCCGGGCGCCGTAGATGTACGACGGTAAGCCATCAGCCAATTAGGCGGCTGCTGGCGTCTGATTGGCCACGGCATTACCGTACATCTACGCTGAGCGGCGTAGATGCCCTGTGTATAGGAGATGTACAGTAATGCCGCAGCCAATCAGACGCCAGCAACCGCCTGATTGGCTGATGGCTTACAATCGTACATCTGCGGCGCCCGGCTACCGTATGTACACACACCGGGTGACATCAAGCAGCGGCGGTGGCGGTGGCAAGCTCCGGATGAAGAATGGCAGCGGCAGAGGCAGAATAGGTGAGTATGATTTTTTTTTTTTTTTGCCTGCCATGTCCTATTTTCGGGGGGTGCCTTATATTAGGCACCCAGGCCAAATCCCCGGGGCGCCCTATTTTCAGGGAAACACGGTAGTGACGGCACACTCTGGCTAACTCCGCCCCAGCACCTGTATTAATAGAGGATCTGGCTTAACAGCAACTAGTAGACCTCCCCCTACAGGCCGGGAGTGGAAGGTATTGTGTGTAAATGAGGTACCAGATGTGGAAATCCCTTAGTGAACTAGTTGGTTCTGTGGCTTTACCTGGCACAGGTCGCCACACAAGCAGCAAGGGAGGTGAGTACAGGGTCTTTTATTCTAACTGGGGTAAACAAGTGAAATCAGAAGGGATTGTCCTAGGGGTGGACAAATCCTTTATGACAGGATCAATTCTAAGTGGTTGCAGAGTCAGAGTAGTCAGATGCAGCAGTCTGCCATTTGTTTTTTCACCTACAGAAAGGAGCAGGTCCAGCACTGAAACAAATTGGGGAGTGAATAACAAACTTTGATTTAACTCCCAGTATCTTTTCTGTGTATGTAAACCACACATCATAATAGTCTCCAATTTGCCAAACTACTTTTTCTTCCAGCCTTGTGACTGCAACTACAAGTGCATGCATCATGCCCACACCCATTTTGTACTTTATAGAATTCAGATAGAACAAGCGGTTCTATAGTAGAGCGCAGGGATAATACGGGATACTTTAATCTTAATCTCCGTAACTTTATTCATAAAAAACTCCAGACCACAACGCGTTTTGACGTACAGACGTCTTGATCCGCTTGAGGAAGACGTCTGTACGTCGAAACGAGTTGTGGTCTGGAGCTTTTTATGAATAAAGTTACGGAGATTAAGATTAAAGTATCCCGTATTATCCCTGCGCTCTACTATAGAACCTCATGTTCTATCTGAATTCTATCATACAAATTCCCTTGGGGAAAGCGGTGACAGAGCTGCAGGCGGGATAGGGTTAATGGATCAACCTGGAATTTCCTAACCCAACCCTGGAGTGAGAGCGTGGACTACACGAGGCCAGGAGCAGAGGTGATTGAGGATACAGGAGCACTACAGATCCAAGGCTGGCAGCCTGAGCCACAAACTACGCTCACAATCTAGTTGTGCGGATCTGGCACAACCTTTAAAGGTTAGTTTATTCTTAATACGACCGCTTTTAAGGCAGGAGAGATCCACAGGTGGCGCAACACTATTTTTTTCTTTTCATTTTGTACTTTATGGCTCTTCTCTATCTGTGTCCAATCCACATCTTCCCAAATAGTCTGAAGGAGTTTCATCAGAGAAAATAACTTTACCCCAGTCCTCTGCAGTCAAATCCTGTACTTTCAAAGTTATTTTCTCTGAGGAAGACCCATTCAGTCTGTTTTGGATGTCAAAAACAATGATTGTCTGGAGAAGAAAAGGTGAGTACCATGAGTTCTATGTCCCTCCAACATTAAAGAATCCTCAGTCCATTCATATGTGCAATTGCTTTTCCTCCAAGGGGAGTGGGCTCATACTGTCTCCTCCCCGTTAATCTTACAAATGTAAGCCCACAAGGGCAGGGTCCTCTCCCCTCTGTACCAGTCAGGCTGGCTTCACACCACAGTTTTTTGGGATCCTGTCCTGTCTGTTTTGAAAAGGACAGAACAGGACTCTATTTTGCCTCCCATGTATCCCTATGGTGCTAGATTGGCCTTAAATGGCCATCCGATTCTGCCAGTTCAGTCCTGGATCGTTTCTATCCTGTTTTTTTCCCGCCCCCAAAATCGGAGACTGCTCCGATTTTGGGCTCCGGTGAAAAAAGCGGACAAAACTTGACAGAAACGAATCCGGGGCAATTCGGCGCACATACCATGGGAGTCTATGGGCGCCGGATCTGGGAAAAAATTGGATCGTTTCCCTGATCTGGTTTTAGTGTACTGATCATGCTCAGTACACTAAAACTGCTCTGTTCCCGTAATTTCACTTTTGCAGTATATCTACATACACTAATAAAGTGAAATTAAATAAAGGAATGGTTAAAAATAAAAACAAAAAAAATTCTCACCTGTCTGCCGAGTGTCCCGCGATGCATCCACCTCCGATGGCTAAAGGACTAATCAGCTGACCGGGAAGGGGCAGGGTAACCCAGTCAGCTGATGGGTCACATGACAGCATCAGCACGGTTTAAATCGCCCATCGATCGGTTTTGGTGGGTGGACGATTTAAACCGCGCTGATGCAGTCAGGTGACCCATCAGCTGATCATCGGGTTGCCCCACCCCTTCTCGGTCATCTAATTAAGGTCCTTTAGCCGTTGGAGGTGGATGCATCACGAGACACTCGGCGGAAAGGTGAGAATTTATTTTTTATTTTTAACCATTCCTTTATTTAATTTCACTTTATTATTATTATTTATTTATTTATATAGCGCCATTGGTTCCATCGCGCTTTACATGTGTAAGGGCAGAACAAGGACGAGAACATAAGTAACGACGAATAAATCATACAGGTACATTAGGGCATAGATCCTGTCCACAAGGGCTCACAGTCTATAGGGGATGGGTGGGAGACAGTAGGAGGGGGAGAGGTGAGATGGTGCAGCGGATTAGGTCTCAGTATGGGTTATAGGCTTGAAGGAAGAGGTGGGTCTTCAGGTTTTTCTTGAGTGTCTGATGTGGGTTTGAGGGGAGTGTCTGATGTGGTGTGGAAGAGAGTTCCAGAGTATGGCGGATGCACGAGAGAAGCGGTTTTGGGAGGTAGAGATACGGGGGGTGATGAGAAGGAGTTCTTGAGAGGAGCGCAGATTGCATGAGGGGTGGTATCGGGAGACCAAGTCGGAGATGTATGGAGGGGACAGGTTGTGGATGTGTGGATGGCCTTGTATGTCAGGGTTAGGGTTTTGAACTGAGATCTCTGGGAAGTAGGGAGCCAGTGGAGGGCTTGGCAGAGGGGGGAGACGAGGGAGTAACGGGGCGACAGGTGGATGAGTCGGGCAGTGGAATTGAGGATGGTTCGGAGGGGTGCAAGAGAGGAAGCGGGGAGGCCGGTGAACAGGAGGTTGCAGTAGTCGAGGCGGGAGATAATGAGGACGTGGACAAGCGTTTTGGCAGTGTCGTGGTCAAGGAAGGAGCGGATCCGTAAGATTTTTAAGCTGGAGGTGGCAGGAGGTGGTGAGGGCCTGGATGTGTGGCTTGAAGGACAGGGCAGAGTCGAGGATTACACCGAGGCACTTGGCGTGGGAGACGGGTGAGAGTGTGTAGTCGTTGACAGTGATGGTTAGGTTGAGCAAGAGGGAAGAGCGACTTGGGGGGAAGACGATGAACTCTGTTTTATCCATGTTGAGTTTGAGGAAACGAGCGGAGAAGAAGGATGAGATGGCAGACAGGCAGTGTGGGATTTTGGATAGCAGGGAGGTGATGTCAGGGCCGGAGAGGTAGAGCTGGGTGTTATCAGCGTAGAGGTGGTATTGGAGGCCAAGAGACTCGATGAGTTGGCCTAGGCCGAGGGTGTAGATGGGAAAGAGTAAGGGTCCCAGGACTGAGCCTTGGGGAACTCCAACAGATAGGGGGTAGGGTAAGGAGGAGATGTGGAAGTGGGTGACGTTGAAGGTCCGGTCTGTTAGGTACGAGGAGATCCAGGAGAGGGCCAGGTCAGTGATGCCAAGGGATTCTAGAATTTGAAGCAGAAGGGAGTGGTCTACTGTGTCGAAGGTAGCAGAGAGGTCGAGGAGGAGAAGGATGGAGTAGTGTCGCTTGCTCTTGGCGGTCAGTAGGTCATTGGTGACTTTGGTTAGGGCTGTTTCAGTGGAGTGGTGGGCTCAGAAACCGGATTGCAGGCAGTCAAAGAGGGAGCACGAGGAGAGATGTTGCTCAAGCAATTTTGAGGCAAAGGGGAGGAGAGATATGGGACGATAGTTGGAGACTGTTGCAGGGTTGAGGGAGGGTTTTTTGAGGATGGGTGTGATGAGGGCATGTTTAAAGTATGAGGGGAAGACACCGGTGGTAAGTAATATGTTGAAGAGATGGTTAGGGCAGGGATAAGGACAGTGGTGAGGTTAGGGATGAGATGGGAGGGGAGAGGGTCGAGGGCACAAGTGTGATCGTGCTAGAAGGGAGGAGAGACGCACTTCACTCATGGAGGAGAAGTTACTTTTGGTCGAGGGGGGTTGGGTGATAGAGAGGGAGGGCCGAGGAGATTGGGAATCGAAGCTTTCTCTGATTTTGTCGATCTACTGTTTAAAGAAGCTGGCAAAGTCGTCGGCGGTGATGAAGGGAGAGGGAGGGAGTGCTGGGGGACGGAGTAGGGCGTTAAAGGTTATGAAAAGTTGCTTGGGTTTGTGGGAGAGGGAGCTAATGAGAGACGAGAAGAAAGCTTGTTTTGCGGTGGTCAGTGCTGTCTTGAAGTCGATGAGGGACTGTTAGTACAATGCGAGGTGCGTTGCGGAGTTGGATTTCTTCCATCTCCGTTCAGCTACCCTGGACATCTGTCGAAGTTTTTTGGTGCTGGCGGTAAGCCAGGGTTGTCTGTGTGCACGGGTTTTGTTGTATGAGAGGGGGGCGGCCTGGTCGAGGGCTGTTGCCAGAGTGGTGCTGTAGAGGGTGGTGGCAGCGGCAGCATCATGAGAGGAGGCTAAGTGAGAGAGAGAAAGGAAGGACTTAGCGAGTGAGTGGAAGTTAATAAGCTTGAGGTTTCTTTGGGGGTGAGGGAGTTTCCGGAGAGAGGGGAGTATGATGGTGGGGAAAGGGTGGAGAAGGTCAGGAGGTTGTGGTCGGATAGGAGGAGGGTTGAGTTTGCGAGGTCGGTGAGGGAACAGCAGCAGCGTGTAGATACACTGCTAAAGTGAAAGTAACAATGCCGATACTATTTGTCTGACTCGGATCCCTCAAAATCCCGGATCCAGACACAGAAATGGCATCCAGAGTTACATATCCGGGCCTGTCCGTTCCTGTACATGAGGTCCTGCAAAAAACAGGATCCCACAGACAGGAACAAAACTATAGTGTGAAGCCACCCTCACTCATTATTTACTGTAAACTCTATCTATAATGTTGTATATAACCCCTTCTCATGTGCAGCACCATGGAATTAATGGTGCTATATAAACAAATAAATAATATCATAATGATATACAATTTTGTCTGAGAAAACAGCCATTAAAAAAGTATGGGATCTAAGTATGTTCCAAGAAAAATCTCCTAATGATTAATTTGGTTATGAACAATACTTTTTTGTGTATGATAGAGACCATGCCACCAGACAAAAGTGTTAATCAAGTGACTCGGTGAATAAAACATTGACCTTTTTGGTCCATGGCCAGAAAATTTCACAGATCTCATTCCTATTGACAACCTGTAGTTACCCCTCAAAAAGTGGGTGGACAAACAAAACCACAAAAATTGTGATAAACTTCAAGCACTGATTAGGCAAGAATAAGTTGTCATCAGTCAGGATGTAGACTGGAAGCTGTCATGAAAAAACGTTCTCAGAATTACTACTTTAAGGATAGAAGTTCAAAGTTTTAGCATGTCAGAATTCAACACTGGGGTCTGTCAGGAAGGTCAAAACAATCTTCAACAGTAAAGAATTAAAGAGCCTACAAAATATAAAAAGTGTCCAAAAGTGTAGTTACTCTTTAACACTGATTCAATTTGTCTAGCAATTTATAATGGAGTATACTTGAACCTTTACAACATGACGGACTATAACACTTGGCTAATCTTCTAAGACTTTAGTGGACCCTTTTGAACACACAGTTTACACAGAATACTGAACTAGGAATGCCAGACCTCTTGTAGGCCTCAGGGAGTCCAGTCTCTCAAGGTTTATAATGAATCCAGTCTTTCACCATCTGCTGCTTCCAAAATGCAGACTGAGATCGCTGAGGCACATTATCCCAGCAATGACTCAAATTATTGCAGTTTTTCACTGAGTCTATAACTGCTATCATTCCTTCTGATCGAGCAATTTATCCCTCAACCTCTCTGCCACTCACTGAGGGTGTCACAATAGCTGCACTAGACCATGCTACACAACTCCACTCAGGCTCCTGTTGTTCTTCCTTTTTCCAACCACCACACGCTCCAGCTAGCAGGGGAGCTTTTAAATAGAAAGGGTCTCTTACTTGTTCCTTGGCCCATCAGGATTCATCAGTTTCCCGGTGAGTAAGTTGGGCCCGGGCAATATACACTATTTATTAAAGTTCATGGACCTCTCCTAGTTATGAGGGGGTTATCTTCCCCTCGGGTCCCCATGCAGCTGCACTGGCTTCATCAGCTATATATCTGCTCCTGTTTTATTATGTATGTTTTATAATTAATTGTCTGACGTCATTATGGGGAAGTGGCAACAGGTTTATATTGGTTGAATTGTATGTTACGATAATAATTGAATGGTCAAAGCAAATATATTTTTCAATTCAGGCATCCTGACTTTTTAATGGATATTTAATAAAATGGAATTTCGAACACGAAAACTTCAGCGACTTTTTTGTATTATATTGTATCCACTTAAGCCCTTGATAATTTCTTTGTCTTATCCTTGGTTCAAGCTGCAGCTATTTCCTTCCCTCTTACACCACAGATCTTCCTCCTCAGAAGTTACTCCTTCCTCCTTAGAAGGCAAAGTTACACAGTTACCTAATTAATATAATTGAAAAAAGACAAATTTTCATCAAATTGAGCCGAGAAATTGTAAAGGACAAAGTTAAGGGGCACATACCCAACCACAAAGCATGATCCAGCTCAACCCAAAAGAACTAATCTGCCAATGTCATACTGATTGACAGTTGACTCCCCACAGAGCTGGGTGTCAATTAGCATGATGTTAGCAGTGACACCCAGCCAACAGAGTACAGCAGAAGAGAAAAATGAGCACTCTGAATTGGAAGATCTCATTATTGGGCAGAATAGGCAGGTAGGTAGCAACTGTCTGTAAGTTCTAAGCCCCAATGGGGGGAAAAACAAACAATTTAATAGCTTTTATGGTAAAGGACTGTGTCCTCTGGAGATTAAACCTTTTTTCCCAGATGAAGGGAGTGCCCCCTTGTTATTCAGTCCCCTTTTAGACATCTCTTTTCCACCTTGCCCCCTATCGATTTTGTGACTCTTCTTTGTACCTTTGCTAACTCCAGGGCAATCTTTTTATGAACTGATGTTGAACACTGAACTGTATATTCCAGATGGGGTTGCACTAATGATTTGTGAAGTGATAGTGTTATACTTCTGTCCCACAAGTTCATACTGCTTTTACTATATGACAATATGATGCAGGCCTTAGAAGCAAGCTGATTGACATTGCATTATCTATCCTGAAATTAATAAATACACCAAGATCCTTTTGTACAAGTGATTCTCCCAGTTTTATTCACCCTAGAACATATAATATAACATATTGTTACTCTGAAGTGTATAATTTTACATTTCTCCACGTTAAACCTCATCTACCAAGTGAATGCCCAAACAACTAGTTTGTCCAAGTCAGCTTGTAACTTATGAACATTGATAATCCATCTTGACTAGTGACTCTCCTAATTTTACTCCACCTACAACATTTGATTGTAATATATTTTAGTGCCCAGGTGGATAAGTTTACATTTATCTACAACTGTGCTCAAAAATTTACATACCCCGGCTGATTTTTTGCTTTCTTGGTCTTTTTTCCAAGAATATGAATGAACACAAAAACGTTTTTCCACTCATGGTTAGTGGTTGGGTGAAGACATTTATTGTCAAACTACTGTGGATTCTCTTTTGAAATCATAATGACAACCAAAAACATCCAAATGACCCTGATCAAAAGTTCACATACCCCAGTTCTTAATAGCATGTATTGCCCCCTCTAACATCAATGACTGCTTGAAGTCCTTTCTGGTAGTTGTGGATGAGGCTCTTTATTTTCTCAGCCGGTAAAGCTGCACATTTTTCTTGGTAAATTCCTAGACTTTCTTGCATGAACTGCACACTTGAGTTCTCCTCAGAGTGGTTCAATGATATTGAGATCAGGAGACTGAGATGGCGACTCCAGAACCTTCACTTTGTTCTGCTGTAGCCAATTACAGTTCGACTTGGCTTTGTGTTTTGTATCATTGTAATGTTGGAACGTCCAAGTGTGTCCCATGCACAGCTTCAAGGCTGATGAGTGCAAATATGCCTCCAGCGTATGCTGTTAACGTGCTGCAGTCATCTTTCCTTCAACTTTGACCAAGTTTCCTTGCCTTTGTAGCTCACACATCCCCACATCATCAGTGATCCACCTCCGTGATTTTCAGTAGGAATGGTGTTCCTTTCATCATAGGCCTTGATGACACATCTCCAAATGTAACGTTTATGGTTGTGGCTAAAAAGTTCGATTTTGGTATCATCCAACCAAATTACCTTGTTCCAAAGGTTTTGGAGGCTTGTCTCTGTGCCGTTTAGTGTATTGTAGGTGAGATACTTTGTGGCATTTGCGCAGTAATGGCTTTCTCCTGCCGGCTCAACCATGCAGCCCATTTTTGTTCAAATGTCTCCTTATTGTGCATCTTGAAACAGCCACACCACTAGTTTCCAGTAAGTCCTTTATTTCAGCTGATGTTATTTGTGGGTTTTTCTTTGCATCCCAAACAAATTTCCTGGCAGTTGTGGCCAAAATTTTTTTTGCTCTACCTGATCGTGGTTTGGTTTTTACAGAGCCCCTGATTTTCCATTTGTTAATCACAGTTTGAACACTGCTGACTGGCATTATCATTTCCTTGGATATCATTTTGTATCCCTTTCCTGTTTTATACAGTTCAACTATCTTTTCCTGTAGATCCGTTGACAATTATTTTTCTTTCCCCATGACTCACAATCCAGAAACATCAGTGGCTGGATGAAAAATGCAAGAAACTTACTGAGCTTTTATACACACACTGATTACAAGCAAACAGGTCACAGGTAAGGATGTTACCTTTATTAGCCATTCAAACCCATTTGTGTCAACTTCTGTGCATGTTATCAGGCCGAACTCATCAGCGTATGATCAGTGTCATTTGGATGTTATTGGTTATCATTACGATTTAAAAAGAGAAAACACAGTAGTTTGACAATAAATGGCTTCACCCAACCACTAACTATTAGTGGAAAAAAGTTTTTGTGTTATCATTCATATTCTCTGAAAAAAGGCCAAGAAAGCAAAAGATTTGCCGGGGCATGTAAACGTTTGAGCACAACTGTACATTAAACCTCATCTGACTATTGGATGCCTAAACACTCAGCTTATAGATAATGAATATCTTCCATAGACAGCATTATATCGAATAGTTTGTTGTCACCTGCAATTATTGAAACAATAGTATTAATCCCATGTTCTGTATCATTCATAAATAAGGAGAACCAGCACTGATTCTTTGGGTACACCACTTATAACCGCAGACTATTGAGAATAGAAGTAATTCACCACATCTCTTCAGGTGTGATCTTTGAGCCAGTTTTTATATTACAAACCTTACTTTCTTGCCCTGTGGACTTTCATTTACCCAGTAGATGTCTATGTGTGGAAGTGTCAAAGTCTTTCCATAGTCTAAAGCCACAATAACCACAGCTACTCCTCCGTGCAGGTTGCTACTCACCTCTTCATAAACACTTATCAAGTTACTTGGACATTTTCTGTCCTTAGTAAAGCTATGTTGGTGATCAATAATATTTAAACACTAGAGGAATCCATCTTCTACAGCTTAATAGGTATTCAAGCAGCAAAAGACGTGCACAGAAGTCAAAGAAAGGGTCCCTCGGAGGTATAATGTGTTCAGCACTGTGACTAAAATATCATTTTGAATAATTAAAAAGTAAGGGAGCAATTGATAAACATATACATAGCCTCCCTATAATGAATAGCACAAAAAAAGTACCGTATATCCAACTATTCATATAAGATCACACCAAAACCATAAAAAACCATAGAGGAATAAAGATACTAAAGTAATTGTGATAGTATCACACCAGGATGGGCCACTAAACACACACACCATAAAAAAACACAATATGAAAAAAAAACACAATAGAAAAGAAAAATGTGATTGGCCACCTAGGCATGGTTGGACAGATTGGAAACCTAAATCATACAGAATGAACACAAATGAACATAAATCATAAATTCAGTGTGACAGTGGTCATATAACCAAATTATAGCATAGGGATCAATAATATTATAATTTAAAATTGGAATGGTCTCACCAAATGTAGCAAGAGTCTAGATACACCAATCTCATTCACTTAGCGGGTCCCTTTAGTATCTTATGATCAGGTTAAGTCACCCTATAGACTGAGCAGGGGGGGGGAATAAATTATTACTAGGTGTTCCCCAATAACTCCTGCCCTAACAAGGGCAGTCCACAACTATGCCCTAAAAGGTACCCCTATAATCTCCCTAGATCCATCCTGGACTGCCCTTGTTGGGGATTCTTAGAAGTGAGCATGACATCTGTGACCTTACCAGCCCCATCCTGGTGGTAATATTTAGGAGAGGTAAATCAATCTGTGCCTGTGTGGTCCACAGTTTTTATACCTCCCAAAAAAACTGGAACATGGTTATACTGCAGAGAAATGGGAACTTTTATATTTGGGTCATGTAGCTTTTGTAAATATGTCCTCTCCTTTAAATACTGTACTAGTGTGGTTACAGGAAGGACATACAAAAATAGAGTATAGCAAATTGTACGACGCCTGCAATTGTGTACATGTACTTTCCCACTCAATTATGTGGGTAAAACAAAGAGGCAACTGAGGGTTTGAATTAGTAAACACTTAGGAGATATTAGGAGGAAGAGAGATACACCACTAGCCCAACATGTTAATTCCCAACAAGAAAGAAACTTAGATGTTATGTTGATTAGGGCAATTGAAGTGGTCCCTCTACCAGTACATGGGCGATTGACACAGGAGAATCATCCAAAGGGACACAAGACAGATTTTCTGGTTGGAGTCGGTGAGCCCCGAAGGTCTTAATGAATAGTTGAGCTTTTCTGTTTTTTTTAAATAATATATGCTGTCTAACTTTATTGAAAGATTAGCAAACTTAGTGTGTAGATCACAGGTTGACCACTCCTTTGACTTTGAATAAAAGACATTGTTTTTTATTTGTCAGGTACTATATATATTTTATGCAAGATGCAGCCAGGCACTTTAGTGTTGGTTGGATGAATTAGGGAGTCTATCCTATGGGGTACACTCATAGGGCTGGGCAGCTAGTCTAATCTATTAGTATGAGCGTCATCAATAGACTGTAACACAGACATTGTGCATCACACATACGTGTGTGCCTGGTGCCCAATGTAAATCTTATCTGTGAACATGTTTAATACTGCCAACCACCTCCTTCATGAATTGGTACGTTTTGTGAGTGGTTGTTTCATCAGTGTTTTGCAACCTATGCTGCACCCACCATTATCATGGGGGCCTGCTGCATCCTGCTAGTGTATTGGTAATCTGACATTGTGTTGGTAATGGATGTTTCTTTTTCTATGATGTTTTTGTGCATTTGTGTCCTATTCTGTGAGCCATTTTTTTATTTAGTTACACACTCGCAAGTATAGAGACCCTTGACATAAGTTGCGAGTTTGCGTATATTGGCCAGAATATGGACCAATACTTCATCTATATGTACTTACCTAATCCTGTCTGTCATCGGCTTCCGTCAAAATGAGGTAGAATCCCACAATCCACTGCGCAACCCCGGATGTACGACGGACACCATATTGGGACACACAAGTGATGGATGTCACAATATGCCAACCGCTGACGCACTCCTGCTGCCTACCCAGACAACACCCAACACCCCTGCTGCCCCCACCTCCACTGCCACACGACACCTCCCACTGCACCCACCTCCGCTGCCACCCGACACCTCTGCCACCTCCTCTGATATCCCCTATTGCACCCAACTCACCGCCGCCCGCAATGCCTCTGTTGCACCCACCTCTACCGCTGCCCGACACCCCCGTTACACCGTCTGCTAAACCCCCCTGCTGCACCCAACTCTGCTGCCTGACACCCTGCTGCACACACCTCCGCCGACACTCCCTGGCTGCACCCACCTCCACCCTGGGATACTCTGGGTCTCTGTCTGGAGCCTGTGTGTCCAGAAGGAGCTGGGCTATGGCAGCCTATGGTGGCTACAGAGGGTGCCGCACCCCTTCTGCACACACAGGCCACAGACAGAGCCACAGAGTTTCCAAGGCTGGAAGTGGGTGAAGACACACATACATACACATCCACATATACACATACATACATACACACATATATACACACATACACACACATGTGCATACACACGCACATACACACATGCACATACTCATGCAAATGTACATACACACATGCGCATACATATACATGCACACACAATTACAAACATACACATGCACATACTTGTACAAGCATGCATACAGTACAGACCAAAAGTTTGGACACACCTTCTTATTCAAAGAGTTTTCTTTATTTTCATGATTATAAAAATTGTAGATTCACTCTGAAGGCATCAAAACTATGAATTAACACATGTGGAATTATATACTTAACAAAAAAGTGTGAAAAAACTGAAAATATGTCCTATATTCTAGGTTCTTCAAAGTAGCCACCTTTTGCTTTGATTACTGCTTTGCACACTCTTGGCATTCTCTTGATGAGCTTCAAGAGGTAGTCACCGGAAATGGTATAAGACATATTTTCTGTTGTTTGACACTTTTTTGTTAAGTATATAACTCCACACGTGTTAATTCATAGTTTTGATGCCTTCAGTGTGAATCTACAATTTTCATAGTCATGAAAATAAAGAAAAGCTTTTGAATGAGGTGTGTCCAAACTTTTGGTCTGTACTGTACATACACACACATACACATATGCACACCCACACACCCTTGCACACACATACATACACACACATACGCATGTGTATACATGCACACACATACACATGCACACCCACATGCATACATGCACATACACAAATACACACATGCGCATACATATACACTTAAACATACATACACATGCACATACATGAACACATGCGCACACACATACACACATATACACATACACTCATATATACACACATACACGAACACATGCATACACGCACATACTCACGCAAATGCACACACACATGTGCATACATATACATGCACACACTTATGCACAGACATGCACACACCCTTGCACACACATACATACACACATACACATGTGGATACATGCACACTCATACACACGCGCATACACATATATACGCATACATGCACATACTCACACAAATACATGCATACACATGCACATACATATACATGTGCACATACATACACACGCACACATGCGCATACACATTCACACACGTGCATACACACACATACATGTACACATATACCATAGCCTGTTGACATATATATATATTGCCCAGTGGAATGTAAGCCCGCAAGGGCAGGGTCCTCTCCCCTCTGTACCAGTCTGTCACTGTTAGTTTGTTCACTGTATTTTTAACTTGTTTGTATGTAACCCTTTCTCATGTACAGCACCATGGAATCAATAGTGCTCCATAAATAATAATAATATTACTATTATTATTATTATTTTTAATAATAATAATAATAATAATAATAATAATAATAATAATATACACACACATGAAAAAAAAGAGGAGCAGCAAGGCCAAAATTTAGGGTGCAAATCAACCAAGCTCTCTCCAAAACACTTCATATATACAGGTAAAGAAATAAAGAGACTGCAGCACTACAGATTTGATGAAAAGCAAGTCTTTAATCCGGCCTTGGGTACATATGGCGACGTTTCAGCCACGCAGGGATTTTGTCCAAATTCATATACCGTATATACTCGTGTATAAGCCGACCCATGTATAAGCTGACCCCCCTACTTTTGCCCCAAAAATCTGGAAAAACCTATTGACTCGTGTATAAGCCGAGGGTGGACCCCAGCACAGGTATACAGCCCCCAGCAGTGTGGTATACAGACCCCCCCCAGTGATATACAGGCCTCCCCAGTGGTAGTACACAGCAGCCCCAGTGGTAGTATACAGCAGCCCCAGCAGCCCCAGTGGTACTATATAGCATCCCCAGCAGCCCCAGTGGTAGTATATAGCAGCCCCAGCAGTCCCAGTGGTAGTATATAGCAGCACCAGTGGTAGTATATAGTATCCCCAGCAGCCCCAGTGGTAGTATATAGCAGCCCCAGCAGCCCCAGTGGTAGTATATAGCAGCCCCAGCAGTCCCAGTGGTAGTATATAGCAGCCCCAGTGGTAGTATATAGCAGCCCCAGCGGTAGTATATAGCTGCCCCAGCAGTCCCAGTGGTAGTATATAGCAGCCCCAGTGGTAGTATATAGCAGCCCCAGCAGTAGTATACAGCAGCCCCAGTGGTATACAGGCCCTAGCAGTATATACAGCAGCCCTGGGGGTATACAGCAGCCCCCAGGGGTAATACAGCAGCCCCCAGGGGGTATCCAGCAGCCCCCTGGGGGTACCCAGCAGCCCCCTGGGGGTACCCAGCTGCCCCCAAATGCTGGCACTCACCCCCCATCTGCTTATCTTACCATCCAGATCTTCTGATCAGCGCCGCTCCTCGGTGCTCCGTTCTTCATGCTCCGTCCTCCGTCCTCGCTGCATCCGGGATCTCCGGCCGTCGCACGATGACGTCATATGCCTGCGACAGCCGGGGATCCCGGATGTAGCTGGACGGACGGAGCACCGAGGAGCGGCGCTAATCAGAAGACCGGGATGGTAATATAATCAGCGGGGGGGCCCTTACAAGGGGGGAGAGTGCCAGCATTTGGGGGCATATATGAAATGCTTCCCCCTGCCGCTGATTGACAGGGGGAAGCAGTGCATATATAATGAGCGGCCCCACGTGACGGGGCCGCTCATACAGCAGCCTCCCCCCGCCTCCTGCAGCCTCCACAGCCCCCACCCATATTGACTCGTGTATAAGCCGAGGGGGAGACTTTTCAGCCCAAATTTTGGGCTGAAAAACTCGGCTTATACACGAGTATATACGGTATACCTGGATGAGTCTGGGGATACAATTGATGCCTGTATTCCTCAATTTCATTGCTTGAAGGGATGATGTGCCGATTTCTGCACAATTTCTTGTTTGGTCCCTATTGTAGCATGCCCTTGATAAACCTCTGATGACTAAAAGGAGGGAAATGCATCGGGATAAGGTATTAAGCTATTACGGTATACTAAACAGGCCTTTAAGGCTCAATTTGAGTGTTCTCTCTGAATAGGTTTACTTTATTGATTAGATCTATGACATTAGTTATATGAACATCTTAAAGAAAGCATATGTATGCTGAATTGGAGCTTGATGTGTGACATGTACAACTTACAAATTGGTTAGCACATGTGTATTTATTTTATGTGAGCTCCATAAGATCTGATTCTAATAGGAAAATGTCAATAGTATGCAAAAGCCTATTTGTATGTTTTTGTGTGTATTTTTTGTTTTTTGAATGTATCCCTTAACACAATACAATTGGTAGTCTTCAGACCCACTTAAATTTTTCACTCTTTGTTTCATTGCAGCCATTTGGTAAAAAATGTTTTTCTCACTAATGTACACTCTGCACCCCATCGTGGCTCAAAAAAAACAAATATAGATATTTGTGTAAATTATTAAAAAAGAAAAACTGAAATATCACTTGGTCAAAAGAATTCAGACCCTTTGCTCAAATAATTATATTTAAGTCACATGCTGTCCATTTCCTTGTGATCCTCCTTGAGATGGTTCTACTCCTTCATTGGAGTCCAGCTGTGTTTAATTAAACTTATAGGACTTGATTCAGAAACGAACACACCTGCCTATATAAGATCTCACAGCTCACAGTGCATGTCAGACCAAATGAGAATCATGAGGTCAAAAGAATTGCCCAAAGATCTCAGAGACAGAACTGTGGCAAGGCACAGATCTGGCCAAGGTTACAAAAGAATTTCTCCTGTTGTCAAGGTTCCTAATAGCACAGTGGCCTCCATAATCCTTAAATGGAAGATGTTTGAGACCACCAAAAGTTTTCCTAGACCTAGCTGTACAGCCAAATTGAGCAATTGTGGGAGAATAGCCTTGGTGAGAGAGGTAGAGAAGAATCCCAAGATCACTGTACCCCCACCAGTTGGATCTTTATGGCAGAGTTGCCCAATGGAAGCCTCTCCTCAGTGCAAGACATATAAAAGCTCATATAGAGTTTGAAAAAAAACAACATGGAAGACTCCCAGACTATGAGAAATAAGATTCTCTGGTCTGATGAGACGAAGATCGAACTTTTTAGTGATAATTCTAAAGCGGCCATCACACGCTACGATATCTTGAAAGATATCGCTTGAACGCGCCAGATTAAACATCGCTTGAACGATGTCTGTGCGTGTGACGGCAAGATACGACGAACGAAAAATGATAAAATCGCAAAATCGAGATCTGAGCTCCGGAGCTCAGATCTTGCGATGAACGATTAAACAATCTGCTTCATCGTGGTGTATAACACCACGATGAACGATCTCCCAGTGGCAGAGCCTATGCTGGGAGATGGTAACTATGGTACACGTCGGGTTACTAAGCGCCGCGCGGCGCCTAGCAACCAGATGTGTACCATAGTTACCAGCGATCTCGCTGGTCCACATCGCTGGTGAGTCTGTCTGTGTGACAGCTCACCAGCGATGTGATCGATATTGTAAGCGATCGCGCGTGCACGTGATCACTAACAATATCGCTCACGATGTCGACATGTGTGGCGGCCGCTTAAGTGATATTTGTGGAGAAAACCAGGCACTGCTCATCACCTGCCCAACACAATCCCAACAGTGAAACATTGTGGTGGCAGCATCATGCTATGGGGGTGTTTGTCAGTTGCAGGGACAGGACGACTGGTTGCAATTGAAGGAAACATAAATGCGGCCAACTACAGACATATCCTGGATGAAAACCTCTTCCAGAGTAATATGGACCTCAGACTTGGCCGAAGGTTCACCATTCAACAAGACAACGACCCTAAGCATAAAGCTAAAATAACAAAGGAGTGGCTATGTGACCATTCTTGACTGGCCCAGCCAAGGCCCTGACCTAAACCCAATTGAGCATCTCTGGAGAGACCTGAAAATGGCTGTTCACCAACATTCACTATCCAACCTAACGGAACTGGAGAGGATCTGCAAAAAAGAATGGCAGAGGATCCCCAAATACAGGTGTGAAAAACCTGTTGCATCATTCCCTAGAAGACTCATGGATGTATTAGCTCAAAGGGTGCTTCTACTCAATACTGAGCAAAGGGTCTGAATATTTTTGACCATGTGAAATTACAGTTTTTCTTTTTTAATAAATTTGAACAAATATCATTTTTTTTCAGTCAAGATGGGGTGCAGAGTGTACATTAATGAGAAAAAAAAGAACTTTTTTGAATTTACCAAATGGCTGCAATGAAACAAAGAGAAAAATGTAAAGAGGTCTGAATACTTTCAGTACCTACTGTAGATAAGAATATTGTTGACTTTTGGGCTAGAATAGTCTACTGTAAAAAAGGCTCATATAAAGATAGCCATTGGTGAGTGGGGGCAAGATGTTGCAATAATTTAGGGTGCCAACCTCCGTGACCAGGAAGGGAAATGTGTAGGGTAAAAAGTCCCTGCTCCTTTCTTCTTCTCAGTTATCTGGATTCTTGCAGATAAAATATTTGCATCCATGTGTTTGTGTGCACCAATTTATAATACTATACACTTACTAAAAGATATGTTTTAGTGTTTTTTTGTTTTTGTTAGAAAAGGCAAAGAAAATGCCCAAGTCTGTGCAGTCCCTCCCAGTAGGGACATGCTTATTCCCACCGGCCGGGACTCATTCCTTGATGACCAGGGTTACAGGGTACAAATTAGTCTGCAGCTCTCCATGAACACCCTAAAAAATTTGTCATGGAAGACCATATTGATACAGGAGAAGCCACCTGTACATCTGAAGACACAGCTGGAGCTGAGTTATCTGGAAGTCCCCCATTGTGCTAGATAACTGACCTTACAACTGGGACTGTAAAGGATACTTCACACACTGCAACATCACTGGCGATGTCGCTGAAACGTTACAGGTTTTGTGATGTAACAGCGACCTCTCCAGCGATGTTGCAGTGTGTGACATGCATCAGCAACTTGAGGTCGCTGATCGCTAAAAATCGTTCAGGACCATTTCTTGGTCGTTGCGCTCCCGCTGGGCAGCATGCATCGCTGTGTTTGACAGGGACAACAACCAACGATCTCAATACTACGCCCGAGAGTGACAGGCTCCCAACGACCGCCGTATTGTTCCGTATCATTGCTGCGTCACTGGTGAGATCTGACTGTTTGACATCTCACCAGTGACCACGTAGCAACGCACCACCCATCCCGGCCAGAACAAATCGTGATCGTGATCGCTGGAAAGTTGTAGCATGTAAAAGGGCCCTAAAGTTTCTAGTTTCGGTGCTCTCTGGCCAAATCCTGAACCACCTGGTCAGATTTATAACCTGATGGCATGATGTATGAATAGGATCCATACTGGTGGGAAGGAAAAAAAATATGTTGAGCTAGTTGTAATATGATGCTAGTCACTACTTACGAGTTAGACGTGCTCCTGGGTTGACAAGAGGTCTAGGCTCAGATACCAGGATGGTTAACAAAACACAAACGGGTGAGACAAAAGCATACTCAGGTCGTGGTCCAAGGTCAAAATTCCAGAAAGATTAACATATCAAGACAAAGTGGCTAGGTAAATGGATCTTCAGAAGCAAGATCTAAGGCTGCATAAACCATAGATCAAATTGAGCACAGGAGAAACCAGCATGTAGACACCACCAAGCTAAAGCTACAACTGGCAGTAATTGAAGGAACAGAGGCAGCTAAATAGCAAGGTAATCACTCCAAACAGGTGTCACATCGGGAAAATCTCACATACCCCAGCTTTGATTGGATGGCTGAGCTGTCTAGCATCAAACAGACAGCTCATCATGCCCCTGCTTCCAATTATATGGCTGGGGTTGGCCAACTTCCTCCAGGGTGTGTTAGAGGGGGGATGTCCCCTAACTACTCCAAGCAATTCTGCAATGGCAGTTCTGACAGGGTGTGCTGTGGAGCAGGTGGTGGTAGAAAATATCCCTGGAGGAGTAGCCCCTGTGACCCCCTGAGACCAGCCGGGAGCAGCCTACAGTATGGAACTGGCACGTCCATCCTGGGTGTGGTGAAAGAGCTGCAGTGACAGTGGGAGGTAGCGAATGCTCCTGAAGGAGTAGACCCGATAACCCCCCGAGACTGGTCGAGAGCAGCCTAAGGTATAGAGCCAGCACATCCATCCCAGGGAGCAGTAAAAGAGAGGTTTCCATAATGCAGGATAGAAAGCTGAAGGTTGATAGCCTTACCATTAGACTTAGCATTGGCCTGTTGGCCAGATAGGGACAGTTTGGCTCAAGTTTTAAGAAAAGTGAGGTATGGTTTTATTTGCCTAGTGGCTCGGTAGGCCTAATTTTAATTTTTCCCTGTTTTGTGCCTGTTGATCTTTCCCCTGCTGCATTGTTGGGGCTGCAGTCTTTGGGCTACACCTCAAAGCCTTCAATGGACTTTGCCCTAAATGGACTCTGCCACATTATGTTGATGGCCTGTCCCCCATTTTAATGGACTCTGACGATTCTTGTGGGACTTGTTGGGTCTTATGGACTGTTGTAAGAAAAGAGGAGAAATCAGAGGACCTGATGTGCCAGCCAGGCCATTTGTTTGCAACATTCAAGAACTGTGCCTGGGGAAAAGACTCACTGATATACTGATGCTCCTTGTGTTGTGCTGCTGCCCAAATCAGAGAATGAATGGACTCCAGTGCCTATGCCAGCCTCTGTGGAGTTAGTGCTTCTGTTGGCCTATTGGCCTGTAGTTTTATGAAAAAATGTACATGGACTCTATAGTTTTGGGGTCTCAAGCCAGTGAAACCGGGTTGGGACAACCCAAAGAAAGAGGGAAAAGACTTTATTAAGTGTTACCTGCGTTTTATGTGAAATTGTATATACAGGGTGGGACGATTATATGTATGCACCTAAATAAAATGGGAATGGTTGGTGATATCAACTTCCTGTTTGTGGTACATTAGAATATTGGAGGGGAAAACTTTTCCAGATGGGTGGTGACCATAGCGGCCATTTTGAAGTTGGCCATTTTGGATCCAACTTTATTTTTTCAATGGGATGAGGGTCATGTGAAATTCACAAAGAAGTTTACCTTATCACTCATCTGAAGGCAAGTATCTATGCTGTGAAAATATGAGATGTGCAGCATCTGAAACAATGGATACTTTGACAGCCGCGAAGTTTAAATTCCCTGTCAAATGCTGTCTGCGGTCCTTCAGATATGCAGAGCTGTCCCTGCTGCGTGGTGCTGAACCAGAAGCTGTCCACTGTTCAGCACCACGCAGCAGAGACAGCTCTGCATGTACATTAACATAGCAGCGGCAGATACTGTAAGCGATGAGCTTACAGTCCCTTGGAGAGTTCCCTGCCAGGAGATGCGAGGTCTGTTAGTTACGCAAATTGCGTACCGACCTGCCGCTGCTTTTGACAGTTCTATTAAAAAGCCGATAAATGGCAGCTATTGTTTTACAGATGATTTAACCCCTTCAGACCCATGGTGTGATGACACCATGTGTCAAGAGAGTGAGGACACTTTCTAAACATATGGTGCCACCACATCAGCATGTTATTAACCCCGCGAACACCGGGTTATGAGCCGCATCAGCAGCCTCTGTGCAGACATGCCGTGCAGAGACTGCTGATGTGGTTAATAGCCACAGAAAGCCCAGATATCATTAAATTTGACTAATCATCTGTTTTTGAACTAATCATCTTGTACCACTGCTGTCACAGTGGTACAAGATGTTTGGTTACTGTACTGGCACAGAGGGGAAATGAAAACACGGGTGCGAGTATCGCACCATGTGGTGTATGGGTGCGAAATTTTCTCGCACCCATACACTTCTATTGCCCTCACGCACGTGAAAGTCACGTTTAGTTGCAGCATGCTGCGACTGCACTCACTTTCAATTCGCAATGCGAGTTTAGTGCGTGGGACTCACAGCAGTGTGCTCTGCCTGATAGGGCAACACTGGTCCGAGTGCAATGCGAGTTTCCCTCACACAGTGTGCCTTCAGCCTTACAAAGATTATTGCAGTTCAGACTAGAGAAGTCATACAGGGGTTATCCCACAAGTGTACTGCACTCCCTGACATCACCGCACCTCACACGCACTGTCTCGTGATACCGGCGATATAGCCCTGCACGATCTCTCGGGTAGATCTCATGCAAATGTGGCTCTTGCAAGACAAAAAGGCTACGTTCACACGCGGTGTATTTTGCCGCTTATTTGGCAGTGTCGCTTTTTTGCGTGTGTTAGCATGCAAAAAAGCGCGACTGCATGCTGATGCTGCGCTTTTCCCAGCACGCTTTCCCGGAGGCCATGTTAACATGTAGCCTATGGGTAAAGAGCGCCAAAAAAAGCGAAAAGAATTGGCATGTTAATTGCGTGCAAGTGCACGCGCAAAAATATGCGGCAAAACGCGCCGTCTCCACGCCTTTCAGCAAAAGCTATAGCCATAGACGTTGAGTCCCTATATACATGCATCTCTCACGATCATGGCCTGGCTGCGGTCCGTCTCTTCCTGGGGGAGAGCTCATTGGATGGACCGCTGTGTGAACTGATTTTGGAATTACTTCACATCACTCTGACTCACAATCTGTTTACATTCAAGGACGGATTCTACCTGCAGAGGCACGGAACCGCTATGGGGGCAGCATGCGCACCATCGTACGCCAACCTATTTCTGGGTGGGTGGGAGAAAAACAAAACAAACTCCTATTTGGGTCTTCTTGGTATGTGATACCTGAATTTGATCGGGCTCTCAGAGCACTAGACCTACATCTTGTAATGCTCATGGGGATGTAAGCATTGGGGAAGTGGAACCAGGGCCGCCATTAGGGCCTCACAGGTCTGCCTCCAGTGAGGGGTCCAGGCAGCAGAGGCCAGGAAGGGGGCCAAAAGACATTGACAGCTCAGGCCCCTCCTCCATCACTCTGCTGCTGCCCGGGCCCCAAGGGCAGGGAGCGGAGCCCAGCAGCGTACCTGGAGGCATATGCCCCGGGCGCAGCAGGCAGGTGGGTGCCGTTGGCAGTGTGTGGTGTCTCCCCGACAGCTACAGTGTGAGTCGGACTTTCTCTCTCTGAGCTGCCGTCAAACTGACAACGGCTCAGAGAAACTGCTGCGCCGGCTCCCACTGATCAGCTGTACAAGCGTCTAACTTGTACAGTTGAAGCCCTGACCGCGGACACTTCCGGGTCAGGGTCACGTCAGCAGGGTGATCATCTGATCACACTGCCAACGTCACAGCGCCATAGAGGCATGAAAGAGTCCACTGTCCACATACCAGACTAATTAGGGGAAAGGGAGAGGGTGGGGGAGATTATTATGGTCAGTAAACGGAGGAAGAGGGGGGAGAGGAGAGTGATGGTCAGCAGAGGGGGGAGAGGAGAGTGATAGTCAGAAGAGGGATGATAGGAAAGTGATTGTCAGCAGAGGGGGGAGAGGAAAGTGATGGTCAGCAGAGGGGGAGAGGAGAATGATGGTCAGCAGAGGAGGGAGAGGGGAGTGATGATCAGCAGAGGGGGAGGAGAGTGATGGTCAGCAGAGGGAGGGGGAGAGGAGAGTGTTGGTCAGCAGAGGGAGGAGGGGAGAGGAGAGTGATGGTCAGCAGAGAAAGGAGAGAAGAGTGATGGTCAGCAGAGGGAGGAGGAGAGGAAAGTGATGGTCAGCAAAGGGAGGGGAGAGGAGAGTGATGGTCATGATGAGGGTCTCAGTTCAATCACAAGTCCATCAGCCACTTCTAATTATATATATTTTAGGCAATTGTACACGTCTGCACACTGCAAGTAAATGATACGGACACCAGAGTATAAATTTCATCCTCAACAGTCAGCAAAATGGAGGGGGGGTGATGGTCTGTAAATGGAGGGAGGGGGGAGTGTATCATGTGCAGCAAATGGAGGAGAGGATTTGAGAACAGAGAATTTAGAGCAAGGGGTGATAGGTGCAGACACAGTATGGGGATCCATAGGCTAAATCAGAGTCCACAGTATGGCATGTGTGCAGACAATATGAGTAGTTAGGGGGAATGGGTGTGTAAAAAGTATGGGAAGTCAGGGGGTGGATGCAAACACAATATGGGAAGGGAGGAGGAATAGGTATGGACACAGAATGGTGCGTGAGGGGTGTTGGGTGCAACACAGTCGACGGAGAAAGGAGGGATGGGTGTTGACTCAGTATGGGGTGGGGGGGATGTGTGCAGACATAGTATGGGGAGCAAGTGGGTGATGAGTACGGAGGTTGTTGGGAGAAAGTACGAGATAAGAAAAATGTGAGGTCAAACATAATAGAGATTGGTAGTGTGAGGGTGGGGGCGGGATGGATGTAAATTCGACTGGGTAGTATGTGTGTGGGGGGTTGCATGGGGTATAGGAGGCAGAATGGGGTGACAGTATGAGGCCACAGCAAGGATGAGACAATATGTTGAAGAGGGAAAGTGTAATGAGAAGGTACAGTATAGAGAGACACTGTGAGAGGACAGTGGGGAGAGCATGTGGAGGGACAGTGAGTCATTTTGTGCAGGGAAAACAGTGAAGAGAAATTATCTGCTCAGGAGCACAGTGTAAGGCAGATATTTTTTTTTAGGCAGAATTATAATACATAGTAACATAGTTTTTAAGGTTGAAGAAAGACTTTAAGTCCATCTAGTTCAACCCATAGTCTAACGTGTTAATCCAGAGGAAGGCAAAAAAAAAAAACAATGTGACAACACTAAGCTCCACATTGGGGGAAAAATTTCCTTCCTGACTCCACACACGGCAATCAGACTAGTTCACTGGATCAACGCCCTATCACAGAATCTAGTATATATAACTGGTAATATGATAGTGTTGCTCCCAGGGACGGGTACTCTGGTTTCAGGCACGAGGTCCGGGGGGGGGGATCATTGGTGGCGATGTCTGAGCCTGTGACCCTAGGGGGGTACTCCTATTGGGGGGTAAATTAAAGGTGATGAGGTAAAAGTTATTTCGTGACGCCACCTGTAGTACCTGGTGAGGGGTCACCAGTGCCGCCACAGTCCTCCGGAGGGCGTTGGTATTGTGGCTAGGTGGTATAGCTTTCTACAGGTAAAGCTGGGCCTCCGAGGCAGCGTTGAATAGAAGTAGAGAGATTCAATGTCGGTAGCACAAAGACACAGAGACAAGTTCACTCTCTCACGGGTACTTTACTGGAAACAAGCATCTACTGATACAGCGTTCACAGTTTGGTACAGATGTATAACAGGTAGCCTTCTGAGTGGCTGTAAGTGGATGCAAAGCGGTATGGAGGTATCCGTGGTATACCTTAGTTAACGAACCCGTGTCCTTTGTTCCCTGCCTGGGATAAGTCCTTTCCCTGTTCCCTCGAGGTAATCCTGGTGCTCCTCTCCTTCCCTTCTGCCTCTTCAACTTCAACCCCGACCTCTATGGAATCACGGGTGGACCGCTTCGTAACGGCAGGGTGCTGTGGACGGTAAACAAGCCACAGTGGCCGGTTGCCGACTTCAGAGCTGGACTCTGGCCGTTTCCACGGATCCAGCTGTCCGTGGTGGACTGGGGAAGCTCCCCAGAGTATGGTCGCTCCGCACTGGGGTTCCCCCTTTCTCTCTCGGGCCAAGACTCACGCGTCAGGCACCCTCTCTCAAGGTCCCCTTAGGACCCCCTTTCATCTTCCCTCAGGTGCAGTCTGCAACTTTCCTGTTCTGACCTCCCGACTCTCCTCCCTCCCTCCAGATTGAGTGTGGGAGTGCTGGGATTGGGTTCCTCCTACCTGCCTCTGCATCCACCTACAGTTGGGAAGAATTACACCGCTTTTATGGGTGTAATACCCCGGTGTGACGCCTGACCATCTGGGGCACCACAATAGTTTTCAAGAAAGGCATCTAGGTCCTTCTTAAATGTTAGTAGTGACTCACTCATTACAACATCATGTGGCAGAGAGTTCCATAGTCTCACTGCTCTTACAGTAAAGAATCTGCGTCGATGATTATGATTAAACCTTCTTTTCTTCAGATGTAGAGGACCCATGTCCCCGTCTCAGGCCTAAGAGTAAAAATATCATCAAAAAGGTCTCTGTACTGTCCCCTCACATATTTATACATTCTTATAAGATCACC
The DNA here is from genome assembly GCA_033576535.1 of Allobates femoralis. Lineage (NCBI taxonomy): Eukaryota > Metazoa > Chordata > Amphibia > Anura > Aromobatidae > Allobates > Allobates femoralis. Next base: position 32,616,539 of record JARQOC010000007.1, on the reverse strand, counting down.
CCTAAGCCTTCGTTTTTCCAAACTAAATAACCCCTAGTTTAATAACTTGTCTTGGTATTGCAGACCCCTCAGTCCTCTAATAACCTTGGTCGCTCTTCTTTACACCTGCTCTAGTTCAGCTATGTCTTTCTTATACTCCGGAGACCAGAATTGTACACAGTGTTCTAAGTGTGGTCACACTAGTGACTTGTATAGAGGTAAAATTATGTTCTCCTCATGAGCATCTATGCCTCTTTTAATACATCCCATTATTTTATTTGCCTTTGCAGCAGCTGCCTGACACTGGCCGCTAAATATGAGTTTGTCATCTACCCATACACCAAGGTCTCTTTTAGTGACAGTTTTGCCCAGTGTTTTACATTTAAGCACGTAATTATATCTTTTATTTCCTCTGCCCAAGTGCATGACCTTACATTTATCCCCATTAAAGCTCATTTGCCATTTATCAGCCCAAGCTTCTAGTTTACATAAATCCTCCTGTAATATAAAATTGTCCTCCTCTGTATTGATTACCCTGCACAGTTTAGTGTCATCTGCAAATATTGAGATTCTACTCTGTATGCCTACCTACAAGGTCATTAATAAATATTTAAAAAGAAGCGGGCCAAATACTGACCCGTGTGGTACCCCACTGTTAACTGTGTCCCATTCTGAGTGTGTTCCATTAGCAACCACCCTTTGTTTCCTATCACTATGCCAGTTCTTAACCCACTTACACATATTTTCCCCTATCCCCATTGCTCTCATTTTATGTATCAACCTTTTGTGTGGCACCGTATCAAAAGCTTTTGAAAAGTCCATATACACCACGTCCACAGTATTTCTTTGGTCCAGTCCACAACTTACCTCTTCATGAAGCTTATAAGATTAATTTGACAGGAATTGTCCCTCGTAAATCCATGTTGATATTGGGTCATGAGGTTATTGTTCTTCAGATACTCCAGTATAGCATCTCTTAGAAAACCCTCTAGGATTTTACCCACAGTAGAGGTTAAGCTTACTTGCTTATAATTTCCAAGTTCAGTTTTTGTCCCCTTTTGGAATATTGGCACCGCATTTGCTATACGCCAGTCCTGTGGCACAGACCCTGTTATTATGGAATCTTTAAATATTAAAAATAATTGTCTATCTGTGACAGTACTTAATTCCTGCAGTACTCTGCGGTGTATCCCATCCGGGCCTGGGGATTTGTCAATTTTAGTGATTTTAGGCGGTGCTGTACTTCCTTCTGGGTTAAGCAGGTGACATTTAATGGAGAATTTTTGTTATCACTGATCATGTTGTCTGTCATGGGATTTTCTTGTGTAAATACTGTTGAAATACTGTTGTCATTTAGCATATTGGCTTTTTCCTCATCCTCATCCACCATTCCACCCAGACTAATGACATTCTTATTTTTAAGGGCACAGTGTCAGGATGTGCTGCAGAAAAGTGGAGAAGATGGAAGTCTGCAAAGAAGTGAAAAGTCATCATGGCATCAGGACAAGATGAAGAAAAGAAAAAGACAACCCCGATCAGAGACAAGGTCATCTATAAGGTAACCGGTTGTAAATGATTATTTGTGATAATAACATTCTCCTCAGTACTGAGGTTCCTGTATGATCATGAGGACTTTTAACAAGAACACCCAGTAATTCTTACCATTAGTAAGGACATACTGGAAGTTGTAGGTTCATGCGATACAAATATGGATACGGGGTTGCCCTGACATTACAATTGATGTACTATTGATGAATGTTTTTGTAGATATGGTGGTTCTGATGAATTTCTGGAATTTATGTATTGATGAGCAGTGGCATAACCGGACCCTGGTGGGCCCCGATGCGATAATTAGACCAGGCCCCCCCAGGAGTTCATCAACCCCTCACGCAGCAGGTGAGAAGCAGGGGGGGTGCTGCTAGCCGTGGGTGAAGGCTGGGGGCTGGGGGGTTGGGGTACTGCTAGCCGTGGGTGAAGGGCGGGGTGGGGAGGATGGGGGTGCTGCTAGCCGCGGGTGAAGAGAGGGGTGCCACTAGAGTGGGGGCTTTGGGGTTGTGCTGCTGGCCGCGGGTGATGAGCGGGGGGGAAGGGGATACATGGGTGAGGAGCGGGGGGAAGGGGTTAATACTACCACAGTGTAGTACCACAGTCCAGGGCTGGGAGTCGGCAGCACATTAGAGGAGAGGAGGGGCGGGAGCAGCAGCAGGAAGCTTCCCTCCCATCACCTCCTCTCTTCTAACACCCGGAGCTGCGATTGTGGTCACCGGGGGCGAATAGAGGCACGGGCCCCCCTACAGGTCTGGGCCTGGTCTCAGCTGCTGAGGGTTGTGATGCTGTGTTTTTGTACTGATGTGGGTGTTCTAGTTATGTATTTCTGTACCAAGAAAAAAAATATCTCTGCAGCACACAGCTACTACCAATATTGTACACATGCTACCAAGCATTAAATGAGGAAAAAATGTAAAAACTTACATTTGTTTTAAAAAAACTCATTATTCTTAATTTTTTTTATGTATTTCTGTACCTCTTGAGGGTCTGGTGATGTAATCCTGTACTGATGGTGATTCTAATGATGATTTTCTGGATGGTGGTTGTTATGATTTTGTTCTGTACTGACGAGGGTTTTGATGCTGTGTTTTTGTACTGATGAGGGTTCTGTTGATGTATTTCTGTACCTCTGGTGGGTCTAGTGATGTATCCCTGTGCTGTTATAGGTTCTGATCCTGTACAATTGTAACATTTCTGAACTTGTAATGTGATGCTATGTTAATAAAGTGTTGTGCCATTTGACAAGTTAAGGGTTACTAGGTTGTTATTTATGTTAAGAGCATTAAAGAGGTTGTCTGTGATGAGACTGCAGTCACTCTATGTGTCACTCTTGTGAATTTGTGTGCACACTGCCAGTTGTCAGGATTCTCTGGTGCCAGCGGTGAGAGTGTAAGCTCACATAACCATAAGTATGCAATTTACATACATGCAGTCACTAGCTGACTAGACATGTGAGGCCTCAATCAATGAAAATTAGTTGAGTGAGGCCGGATACGTCTAGTCAGAATGTGGCCAAAAGTAGATAAATCGCATACCTGTACTCACATGACCATCCAAACTTGACATTAGCAGAGTAGAATGCTGAAAGTGTGCAGACCACGCGCTGCGAAAATTCAGAGGACTGCAGTCACGTAGAGCAGAGTTCCCCAACTCCAGTCCTCAAGGCCCACCAACAGGTCATGTTTTCAGGATGTCCTTAATATTGCACAGGGGATAATAGAATCACCTGCACAGTTGATGATTCCAGCCTCAGTGCAATACTAAGGAAATCCTGAAAACATGACCTGCTGGTGGGCCTTGAGGACTGGAGTTGGGGACTTCTGACCTAGAGGGACTACAGACTCATCTCACACCTGGACAAGCCCTTTAATTATAACAGTAAGCAATAATAATATATATAATTAAAAATATACTCAATGTCAGGATTCAGCTCTTGCTGGTTACAGCAGTCATCATATGGACACTCTACACATGTGATTTTCATATTTGTGACAGCTTTTCTTCCTGCTTTTCTGTTTTTCACTAAACATTGAGAGAATTAGGTAGCGCAGCTCGTCAGCACCTGACTGTAAATGTGAAAATCGCATATGAATGATTGGTGACATGACAACTACTCAGACAGCTTTGTGTGTGTGTGTGGAAGAAGTGCAGAAATGGAGTTTTTCAAGTGGGCATTGCTACTGTGGAAGCTACAAGCGCTGGAGGCAGAGCTGAGGTGGAGGTGGAGCTTTGGTGGGGTCTGGGCGGAGCCTCATGGGGGCCCCAAAATTTTGCCAGTAAAGGGCCCTGAAATTCCCAGTGGCAGCCCTGAGTGGACCGCAGGGTGAGTTGTGGCAGATGACCTCTATAGCATGGCTCTCTGTTAAATTTTAACTTAATTTTAAAAATGTAAATGCTGACCCAAACCCCATCTCATGCATCGCCCATGTCTGACTTCTGCACCATGACACTATTGGTACTTAGAACAATTGATGACACATTTCTTGGCATCTGCCTGCCCCTAATTTTTGGAAATGTGGAGACTCCTAATTGGGTCCCCTTGTTGTGCGTTGCCTCTATCAGTAGAGCTCCAAGACTGGCAATCCTGTACTTACTTCCAGTCATCTACCTGTGTTACTATCTTTACAATCTTCTAACAATAGGAGTTCATGAAGCTGATATTTGTGCCACCTGACTGAGGCTGAGCAAAAAAGCAGTTTGAGGTTTTGCATGAGGTAACAGGGCTCTCAGCACCGCAATGCCTACACCTGTTACTGCTGAATGTTTCACACTGAATTGATGGGCCAAGCCCTGTCCCAGGCCCTCTCCCATCCATCGATGCTGTGACATTATACTATTTGTTCTCTGGGGCAATCAAGGTCGCTGCACTGGTGTCTACCTCTAATGTTTAGCCTCCAAATTAGGTCTCCTTGTTGTGTGTTGCAAGAATTTTGCAAGGGAGAAAAGGTTGCTTCTCTGCGCTGCCGACAATAAAAGACCCTCAAGATGGTCCACATAATTTTAATAAAATAGATTTATCA